>CM073122.1:32366196-32671196 GCA_037039145.1 Fundulus diaphanus | reverse complement strand
TCTGAAAAGCGCATACATTTGTTGTAAAGGCTGGTTTAACAACTACAACAGCATCAAACACATACAGTAGAGGTCAACAATGTAACTTACGCAACACATTTTGAATTGCAGCTTTTATTGGGGGTCATCACCATCATTTGAGCTGTTGAATACCAGAAGAAATCTAAGGAAACTAAACACAAACTTCCAACCCTTAAAACATTTTCACATTTTGTCATGTCGCAACCACAGACTGCAGAGTATCTTATTGGGAACAAGACAAGGCAGGGCTTTTTTGCAAAGTGGACAAAGCGGTTTGGAATGTTTTTCACAGATAAAAATCTGAAAACGTTGGGGTGTACTTGTGTAATCAAGCATACCCTGAGCCCCAGATGTTCTATGCTCTGGAGCGGTTTCGACGTGATCTTCAACTGCAGTGAGCCGGGCATCTATCAGTGTCCTAATCACCCTGGAGCGATTCTACAGCTGGTCTGATGAATTTCAGCCAAGGCATTTGGTGTTTGATCCTTGTGACTAATGCTCAGCGCTGTCTATGTTTATCTAAAGGTTAATGGAAGGTTAATAAGACAGGGAGCGGTGAAATTTCAAAACCTTATTATGCAAATGATGTTTTCTAAAAAGACTAATGTGGGTTTGTGATTTGGCTGTGCTAATTATAAGGTTGTCTCCATGTTGGCTTAAAGAAACCTACCTCTGAGGTATAATTTGTGAGGAAATATTATTTTGAAGCTTACATTAGCAGATCACTGACACAGTAAAATATGTCTTGATTAAGGTATCTCATTAATACTTGGTGAACTGACAGTGAGACGCTTAGCTTTGCAACATCTTCCTGTTTTAATCTCCTCTTCTCTTTCGTTGTGTGCAGATCTTATTATGTAGACAATCTAAACTGAGGGCAATGTGTTCCAACTGGCTGGTGATGCGTTTAACACCATGCTGAGCTCAGCATCTAACTTGAACATAATGCTGCCAAGATGGGGAACAGGCTGGAGAGCACCCCTGTGATTTTCAAATGCAGTCAACAACCCCTACAAGATTGTGACACATGTGAAAAGATATATATAAAAAAACAAAACAAAAACAAAACGTACACATCACGATTGTCAAACATAGTTTTAGGCTGGAAGTCTGAAACCCAGAAAGAAGAGCTGAACATAGTAACAGTCCAGACTTTTTGAAAATAGGTTCCAATGTTCAATTTACTGGAGAGCAGAATGTGTTTCTTTCTAAGTGTCTAAGTGTTTAACAGTTTTGGTTATTTTATGCTGCAACACACCATTAAAAAATCGTTTCATAAAAGTCAAGGCTTGCATTTAATCACATGCATGACCGGATCATTTTTATATGAAAAATACAATCTTATACCATTAGGAGAAGTATTAGTGAGCTAGAAAATGTTTGTGAAAATGCCCTCGGAGGCATATTTATTTGTCCGGTTTTAAGTTTTCATGTTGTGTGTGTTTTGAACTTGCTTTAAATAGTGATGTATGAGACCATAGTTGTTTCTGAATTTGTGTTTGGGAATTTTTTGGTTAAAGGTTTTTGACAGGAAGCTGAAATGAACCATCCCTGATTTCAATATTATGTGATTTTCTCAAGACGATACAAAAATTATCCTATTATCAAGACATTATTCCTCAAAAGTCCTTTTTGATCTTGGCTTTTTTTGGAGCTCAAAGGATCATAACGGCGCAAAATCAGAATTTCTCATCTTCCTTTCAGTTTAATCATTCAGTACCTACAGAGATATTTGAAGCCACACGTGGAGACAGGCCATGATCTATGCGCCACTTGTAAATGTCATAATTAAAATGACATTAGCAATGCAAGATTTGGACTAATCGTTCTCAGAAAACTTAATTGCAAAAGTTCATAAATGCAACTTGTACAACTTTCTACTTTTTGATACTACATATTAGTTTTATTAAATTAGGCAATGTGATTAAAACCTCCTACTGCATATTGACAATGTTTATAATTGTCAAAGCAGTCTTCACTACAGTCTTCTTCATCTGCTTGAAGATGTCATGATAGTAAGCAAATGGGACGATAATTCAGTAGACTGGAAGTTCAAACTTGTTTTTTTTTGTCTTAAATGTAAAAAATACATTTGAGATCATTAAAATATTTGTAAAGTATACCCAAGGAAGAGGCAAGAGCATTGAGAAACATCCATTTATTAACTGAGGGAGTAATGGTACCAAATGAATAGATTGCACCAAAAGGAGACAGAAGGCTATAAAGCACATTGGATCTATTTGAAAAAAAAAAGTTAGAATTTAAAATTCAAAACTAAATTAAGGGGATATTATTCATAGGCAGTTTCTTTGTTGAACACAAACCTAACCTTTGGGTGTGCATCTTCTCCTTTAGATTTAATTCAATTAATTTATTATGCACCAAATCACAACACATGACATCTCAAGGGTAACCTGGCAAGCCCAAACGATTATGTATAGCACTCTTCGTTCTCCACATTACCAATCTGGGTCTGCTCCCATCGAATCCGTTCGGGGATAGGAGGGAATTTCAGCATAACTTTCTGAGCTGATTGGGTGAAGCGACACCTAGTGCCTGCCTACGAAAGGTTGGTTTTAGTAAATCATGGTAGGTAAAAAGGCACAAACATCTTTGCCATCCAAAAATGCACGGAGCACTTCTTGCTGTTCTTCTTTCAAAGATGAAATCGTGGATTCTGACAAAACAGATGTGATAGCAGCAGCTACGCGTGCGTCCTTCTGCTGTGCTGCCATGTTTATTCTGGTTCAGCTGTGGGCTTGGCAGCTCTTGTTTTTGTCACAGCTGTATGTCCCGCCTTAATCCATAATACTGCAACATGATTTGTCAACCCGTGAAGGGCCAACCTTGCAGGACCGCTTCTTGAACGGTTTACGTGGGAGTGGGACAAGATGGACTCTAGTGTATTTGTGAACGCACAAATACCGTGAGGATTCAGCTTGCAGGCGCAGTTAATCTCAAGGCACTTTACAAAGTTAATTCTTTCAAATCATACAGATAGATTGGTTAAACAGTTTTCTTTCTAAGGAAACACAGCAGATTGCATCGAATCATTGACTTTAGATGTGGAATGGTCACTCTTGGCCACTGGACAGTAGCATGGGTTTAACAGATATGCTGTAGCTGTTTAAAAGCCAGCAAAGGTGATATAAAATTACATTTTTTGTTCTGTATTTAGGTTGAACCACAGGTTGTTACACTGAGTTTGTAACAATGATCAGAAAATAGAGTGAAAAACATTGTTTATGCAATGTTTTTGAATAATCCTCTCCAGAAAGGGACTCCAAATACATTAGTGTGGGTGTTGCCATAACCTAAACATACATGAGCAAAATGTGCACAAACTTCAATTCTTATTAATGAAATTATACCTATTTTGATTTCCATATTGCCAAGACTATCATATTTGGCTTCGCCGCTGGGTTAAAGTTCCAAGAATTTATGCAAATGAATTCAATAACATAGTTCCTGCAACTAAGTGATTTTCCAAAGTTGTTGTGGAGAAAGATTTTCTTTGTGCTCAAGCAGAACTCTCTCTGTGTGAGGAGGGTGACTGAGGAAAAAGTTTGTGAAGCCTTTAATGCCCTCATTTATAGTTGGAGTTCTGTCTGAAGACAGAGATGAAACAGCTGGATGACCCTGTGCTGTTTAAAAACAGCAGAGGAGGTTAGTTTGTTGTTGCAGGAGGCTGACTTCCATGAGGATTAATTCTGAAGATGTGAGCTGATGTTTGCTACAAAAAGAAGGGTTAGCCCGAGAGGAGGAAGTTTGCAGAGACCTTAACCAGCATGTCAGTTTGATCAGCTCCGTACACTTTCTTTTGCTTTGTGGAAAAACGGAACTGTGCATGAAAAATTTAGCACATCCCCTCCTTTTGTTAACACTCTCTGACTTTATCTAATACAATATTAAGAGGGTTGGGTTCTGCTTATTATTCTCCAAGGATGTTGTTTGTTTTGCCTTTTGCAGGTTTAACTTTTTTCCGAGGACTTGGACGATGATAAAACGTTACGTTGGCCAGGAGTATTATTTTTAAGTAGCATTTTGGTTAACTTATTTTCAATGATAAAAACAAACCAAACTAGTAAATTCGTTTAATTTCCCATAGGTGCAAAGCAATGCAGCAACTTGCCTCTGTGCTTTGCAGGTAATCCATAGTCAAAATAGTTGATATTTTTGTCTACTAACTTAAAAAATAATAACGTACTGCATCTTTACTTTCAGCATCAATTCTATGGGATACATTTTTGGGTTCAGCTGCAGTTGCAAAAATATTTATTGTTTACATTTTTTTAATATTACATAATTTGACTCATTTATAATTTTTTATGCCCTTGTACAATGATTGTCCGTTTTATTTTTCTTGTTTGAATAAACCCCTGCCTTCTGAAACACAAGATGTGAAGTAAGGGTGAGGATGCTGAGCTTTGGGTTTTCCAAGCTAATTTGTATTCTGCCTGTGTGTGCAACATGAGAGTGAGTGACTGGTGGTCAGAGCCCCTGTATTGACTGCTCTGAGGATGTAATAGAGGCTGGGGGGTGATGGGATCCTAGACATGAACACCCTCTTCTGTGGCGTGTGAATCAGAGCCAAACGGGATAAAACCAGGGCACTTAATCATTTCTCTACCTCCATGCAGAGATGCACTGGGCCTTCTTTCTCAGAATAATGCTCCAGCCTTAAATTAGATCTCATTGATCCTGCTTTTCTCTATACATGCACAAACAGGATGGATGCTGGTTTTAATGGAGGTCAAAACAGAGATTTTGAAATACTTTAGCTTTAAGTGTAAGAAGTAGAGCAAATAAGGCAAAATAGACATAGACCTGATTTAAAGTGATTCGGCTTTTAAGAGTTCTGAGACGGTCTCTTTAAAAGGGAACAGATATTTGTCTTTATTAAATAATATGAAGGTGCAAACATACAAACAAATTTATTTTGGTTGTCTGGTACAATAAGTGCTTCAGTATATTGCAGTGTAGTTTGTCCTACAATTTAGCAGTTGTGCTGAGGTGACAGCTGCAAGGAGCATCCATACACATTTAGCATGTATTGTATAGTTTACAAAAATATGTGTGCGTTTACAGATCTGGCCAATTACTGTTTTTTAGTAAGCTTTAAAAAACACATTCCATTTTGCAATCAATGGGTCCAGATGTCCTTTTAGACACTGTTCAAAACGAAACTGGCATTGCTTTATATTTCATTCTTGATAAGGCACTTGCTTCAGTAAATAGGGCACTTGATCTTTCAGTCATTCAAATAAAACTCGGAGTGAATGTATCCTATTCAGTCTATGAATGCATTGAATGAACCTTGAGTGCCTTTCATTTGCACTGTTCTTTCCTCAATGTTTGACATACTGTAGACTCCAGGGTTAGCGATCTGTCGTTTGTGCCCAATGCAGCATGTATCTAAATTACAAATCATGAACAACACGTTATCATAAGTAATGACCGATCATTGTTTAGAAAGATTAAAAACGGTGTACGTGAAACTTCTTTTTATCTATACAGAAATGCTTAGACATGTTCATGTCCTGGTGCAAGATGTATGTGGATGACACTGTCTTATGGGTAATTGGTAAGAACTTGGCACTTTCCTCCGCACAACATTCTCTGTATTTAGAGTCTGTTGCAGAAAGTGTTTTCTAAAGTTAAATGTAAACAAAATTTTGTAAGATTGGTTTTAATGTATTTATGTAAGTTAGCGGGAGATTAGACAGAATCTTTAACTAACAGTGATGATCATCTTTCTCATTTAAAAGTTGACAAACATGTCAAGATTTTTAAGCTGAGCTACAAAAGCAAATAGGACTGAATTATTTAAATATTTTACAAGAAACTATTGCACCATGATGAACTAGTACAATGCTCCTTGATACCATGTGAAACAGATGTGCTTATGTTAAGCGGTTAGCTAAAAAGTATTTCTTGTTGCTGAACAATAAGAAATAAGTTACGTTTTACACAGGGATGTGCAAATCTGTTCGTACAGGCGAATGCAAACTTATTGAGAATAACAAGAGACACAGATAGCCACATGTTAAAGTAACAACAATGTATCTGTGAAATAGCTTGGCTGTAAGAGAATAAAAAAAGAGTTTGAAAGAATCCAAAAAAAAAACATTGTCAAATGACCTTATGGAAAAACTAAACTTGTAATTCTATGCGCATCATTCCACTTGTTCATAACAAGACACTTGGATGCAGATTGGACATTAATTAGCAAGTGAAACCATTCCATATCTATTATACCATTTCATGAAACCTGAGAAAAGAAAAATTCTGCACTCCTTTTACAAGCTATCACAAACAATGAACTGTGTAGTAGAGGGTGACACGGGAGTGGATTTTCACTCCTGTCCCGTCCCACTCCCACTGAAAAAACTTGTGTCCCATCCCAATCCCGGGCCAGAGTAGAAAAAAAAGTCCTGTCCCGTCCCGCTCCTGGTAATATTACTCCCACTCCCATCCCACTCCCACTCAGAATGACTCCCGCTCCTGCCCCACTCCCATTCTTGTTGTCTTCATTAAGTTTTCTGGCAATACATTAAACCTGAATGTCTATGAAGGGTCAGTTAAGTTCCTGTTTTAGCTGTAGTAAAGGCCAGTTAAAGTAAAAGAAATAATAATAAATAAATAATAAAAGTAACAAACAAGGAAACAGACCATGCCTATCTTAGTTGAATAAACAAAATGTACAATGTTGCCTTTTACTAATTCATTAAGTAATTGTTTCACATGAACAATGAAGTTACTTTTATGTTTCAAATTGCTGAAACTAAAGAATAATGCACCGAGCAAGAGATCTATACTCAATTAAGAAAAAAGTGCATAATGGCATTACTGTCACAATTTAGATAATGTACCTCAATGGTTCATAAACTCAGTTTAGTAAAAGAAAAAGTTCAATATCATTCAAGCATATAAAATATCCATGAACTAATTAGGGTTTACTATCAGAACCAATACATTCATCAAACATTAAACACATTCTTAGACAGACCTCTCAACTTTTATCAAAAATTGAGAGTGAGATTATGTTAATTTTCGGTGGTGGTGCGGAGCTGGAGGCGGAGCTAACTGGACCCAGGAAAAGCCGGTCCAGTTAGCTCCATCTCGTTTTTATCCGACCAGACATGGAAGTAGACATGTTTTACTTTTGTTAAAAAGTGAAAGAGAAGCGTTAACACGTTGTTCTGTTAGTGGGTTAAAATAGAAAAAAACACAACTGTTCAAATAATACTAAATAAAGTAATAAAGTCGTTTTAAGTTATTGGCTGTATTATTACACTGTTGCACATTGAAAATGAGTCCAGGAAACACGTTTTACAAGCAGGGTACTGAGTGTTAACACCGTGACATTCAACTCTCGTCAAGTTTGTTAATATTTGCAACTTTACAGTCGCTCTGTGAGTTTAATAGATAAGTCCTTACTTCTGACTTTGCGTTGCAAATCCAACTTTTCCAGGTTGAGTTTGCCACTAGAGGTTGTCCCCCCATTCTGTTTTTGACCGCTGGCGGAAAAAATAGACCGGAAGCACTCTTGGCTTCTGGGTCGTGTAGTTCTTTTGAGTTGCATTATAGTTGAGGTTTCTTGGAAAAAAAACCTACAAAATGGCGGCGGCGAACCTACATTTTTGATTTTCTATTTTATTTTAATTTTTTGGCATTGATCCTAGTTTATTGTACCTGCTATTGGTTTACTCCCGTTTCCGTCTGCTCCCGTTGATATTTAATCCTGTACCGTCCCAATCACGTGATATTTACTAATGTTGACTCCCATCCCGCGTGATTCCCGTGGGAATCACGTGACCCGCCGGATTCCCGAAATAATGTCAGCCTCTACTGTGTAGTTCTTAACATTTACACATGGTATAATTATTGTTAGTTGTTATTGTCAACAATCAGTGAAGCCTACTGAGCAACCAGACAATCAAGATATAAACAGAATACTTGACCAAAAGGACAATCTTATAAGGCACTTTGCTCTTATTTACCTTCTTACCTGTTTGACAAAACTTCATAAGGATGTTATACTATTTTATTTACCATTGAATGATTCACAGAATAAGTACACAAGGCAAAATAAATATAAAGGTCTAATTATAAAATGATAAATCTGCATATCCATTTTATATTGTACAGAAATTAAAAACGTGCTAAAACATTTGAGTGTGTGTGCGTGCTTACAGTGTGTGTGTGTGATCCTCTTTTGAGTTGATTCTGCTCAGGAAAACTGGTGGCTCTTTTTGGGGTGCCAGAAGTATAGATGTGACATATCCGGATAGTGTCATCATTCAGAGAAAGAATGAGAAAGGGAATTGAGAATACAGTGGATCAATCATCATAAACTGGTAATTCATTAAACCTTGAAATTGTACAGACAATGTAGATGAATTAATTCACAATGAGTTACAAAATGATGCAGTTTACGGAGATAAACCCTTAATTTATTCTGTTTTCTGTGGTTGTCTGAATGTAATTGAAAGGGCACCCGACACAGAGCTGAACAGAATTAATGCGTGAGAATGGAACTACTGAGCTTTTTCTCCAAAAGGTCTCAGGTGGTCTCTCCTCAGCTCACATTTTTTCTTTTGTAAACAAAACTGCTGAAGCAGAAACAACTGGGAAATATCCATGTCTATGTATATGTGCACTGGCTGTCATGTTCTATATGGCTCTATAGGTTCAGCTTTTCCCTGATCATTGATATTAATTTGAAGTATCTTAACAGCGCACATTATAAGCATGAAAATATCTGCCTTTCTGGTTGACATTTTGAGAATTAGCTTTTCTTTTAGTCTCTTGCATGGGGTGTAATGAAAAGTGTGTATTCCTTAATGGGGGAAATCTGCCTCCATCGAACAGTGAAGCAAAATGTGAACATCTGAATTGGAGATATGAGGTTGACATAGTTATTTTAAGTTTAGTTTAGTTTACACAATATTGAAATCCAAAATCAAAATAATACAAGTCATATCATAAAAGAATGATAAATGTGAAGGCATGTACAAGTGCACTGTATATGAACTACACTTAATGAAAATATTATGTAAGCAGTTTATATATATATATATATATATATATATATATATATATATATATATATATATATATATATATATATATATATATATATATTAGGGCTGTCAATCGATAAAAAAATTATCAAAAAAAAATTATCTAATTAATTACATACGATGTAATTAATTAATCTAAATTAATCGCATATAATCTTTGCTGTGAAAGTATTTTAAATATTTAAATTCAAATGATTCAATGAATAATCAGCATTAGATACATTAAAGTATTGGCTGTATCTAATGCATTATCCGTTGAATACTGATAATGCATTTGGCCACCGGGCCTCGCTATCTGGACGGTATCTGGATGGTATCTGGCAATCTGATACCATCAACCATCAACTTACTCTTAAAACGATTTTGTGATACATTATCTAAAGAAGAAAAATACGTCGAGAACTCGTCGTTTGCTCTGTTTGCGTCTGCCACTGTGCTCACCTTCTGCCTTCCAGTCCGGCGCGCAGGCGCGAAAAACCCAGATGAAAACAATAGCAGTGAACTACCCTAAACCAGGGCTTTTCAAATTCATTGAATGTGAGCCTCCCCTTGGAATAGGTAAAGATTGGGTGCCAGTGAGTGAAGTGATTTGTAAGTGAGGAGGTGGATTTTGTAGCTGATGCGTTGTTTGATTGGCAGCCAGTGGAGTTTCTTGAGGATGGGGGTGATGTGCTGCCAGGGCTTGGTGTGGGTTAACACACTGGCGGCTGAGTTCTGGACATACTGCAATCTGTCTAAGGCTTTGTTGGGCAGCCCAGACAGGACACCATTGCAGTAGTCCAGGCGGGAGGTGACAAATGCATGAATGAGAGTTTCGGTGACTGAGTCGGTAAGTGACGGCCGGAGTCTTGAAATGTTACGGAGGTGAAAGAAGGCAGATTTGGTGATGCTCTGGATGTGAAAACTGAATGAGAGTGTGGAGTCCAAAATGACGCCCAGGTTCCGCACTTAGGGCGATGGGGAGGTGGGACAGCCGTCGATGACCAGGGTGAGGTCTCCAACCTTCCTGAGCAGTGGCGCTGGGGCCACCACCATGACCTCTGTCTTGTTGGTGTTGAGTTTCAGAAGGTTGTTGGTCATCCAGGTTTTGATATCATGCAGACAGTTGTTGAGTTGTATTTATGGGAGTTGTGAGGAGGGCTTGGTGCTGACACAAAGTTGGGTGTCGTCTGCGTAACAGTGGAAACTGAGTCCATGGTTGCGGATGATCTGACCGAGGGGGAGCAAGTAGATAGTAAAGAGGAGGGGACCAAGGACAGATCCCTGAGGAACGCCATGGTTAGCTGTTGCAGTAGATGAGTAGGAGCCTTGCAGAGTGATGTATTGTTTACGGTTGGAGAGGTAAGACTGAAACCAAGAGAGAGTAGTATCGGTAAGGCCGATGAGGTCAGAGAGACGGGAGAGGAGGGTGGAGTGGGAAATGGGAGTGTTATCTCTTATCTGATGTATTTCTGATGTTTGGCATTTCGTTTTACCTCGTGTTAAAGTGCTCTTTAAATAATGATGACATTCATAATGATTATGATCAGAATAAACTTTTGCATCACCTCCCAGAAGCTGGAAAGAAAAGAGACAAAAACATTTTGTCTCTTTTTCACACCTCACTTACTAACTCTAATATTTTAGTCTAAATACTTTAGCCTAAATATTTTAGGCTAAAATATTACACTTTTTATTTGTTTTTCTTCAATCCCTCGGTGATGTTTAGTAATTTCTGCCAAAGGCTGCAGCGTTTTGATTTAATTCATCTGAATGCAGTATTTGCAAGCCATACTCTGTTTGGATGAAAAAAAAAAAACTGTCTGTGATTGGCTTTAACAGCCGAGCGAGCGCACAGTTGAGCGTGGAATGAGCAGGTGCGCGCAAGCAGAGATGGAACTCACCGCGAGGAGAGTGGGTTGAGAAGAGTTTTTCAGACCGTGCCAGACCGGTTTTGAGCGTTGAGAGTTGTCTCATTGCGCGCTTTGATTGGTTCCTGCGCGCTCAAACAGAAGGCACGAATATCGCTACACTGTTTCACAGAGTTGAGCGGCAGCACTGTCTTCTTCTCTGTCTTCTCGCACCTCCCCTGTGACTCTTTGGCGCCCCCCCAGGGGAGGTGCGCCTCACCGATTAATCTGCGTTATTTTTTTTAATCCGTTATTTTTAAAAAAATTAATTAATCGAAATTAACGCGTTATTTTGACAACCCTAATATATATATATATATATATATATATATATATATATATATATATATATATATATATATATATATATATATATATATACAAATAAGTGTTGCCATTGCGTTTTGTACATAAAAAACTAAGTAAAATTAAGGAGACATTGATTTAAAATAAGATTCCTCTTTCAAGTGAAGGAGACCAGGCTGGACATTCAATAGAAATCTGTATCTCATAAATTGTGTGCAACTACATGTTTCATGTCTAACATGAGACTTCTTAATATGAGCAGATGCCAGAGAAAGAAAACTTTGAACTAGGAGAAACAGGGCTGCTTAAGATCAGAGACTCTGCACTCCAGACGTATCCAGTGGACACACTGTGCAGATCACCCTTTGAACATGGCCGCCATTAATGACCATTGTAAAAAAATAAATAAAAAAAACGGACTTACCTAACTGGTACCTTAATTAAGAGATCAATCTGTATCAAAGATATATGTTTTTTTCCAGCTTCAGTGGTTGTAGTACTTTGATGAAAGTTTCAAAAGCTTAATTTATTTTTCCTAGTTTAAAAGAACTAAATATAGAACTTTCAAATTGCAATGTTAGAATAGTAAACATATAAATATAATATTTTCATGATATTAATGAAATACAAAAATGTTCATATAAATAAGATTTCAACACAGAAAATATAAATTAATCAACCACAAACAGGCATCATCTGTCTTAGTTGACGTCTGCTGGCCTGAATGAGAGTGCTTCAGAAACATCTATACTTCTTTCTAACCATTCAGTTGCATTCCTTTCTCCAATTATTTGTTTCTTTTAAATTATAAGTTTTAATAATAAGTCATGTAAAGTAAAATGGTACAATGTGAAGAAAAAGCCAGTGCGTATTGGGATTTCTGTTAGTGATGTCCTAGGGTGAATTTGATTAGGTGTCTGAGGGAAACAAGTTTAGCTTCACAAAGCACCAGTGCAAATGTACCCACACACATGTTTTCACGCCCTAAAGTCACACAATGAAATCTCTTCTTTTAAGATATTAATAACAAAACCTCTATTCAAAACAAAAGCCGTAATCTGTTTGAATTCATCTTGGATTCTTTCTCAGGATTAATTTTTACTCAGAAATCGCGTTTGAGTCTCTGTGTTGAGCCATTATTTACTCATCCTCTTAACATCAAAGTACATGGCAACATTTTGGGAAAGTGGTTTGAAAACTCCTTTTTGATTTTAGCTTTTCTGTAATACTTCAGCATAATCCCTCCAATTTTACTTGTTCACATCATATTAAGAGGGTTCATGTCTCCAGTTTACTTAACAAGGAGAAAAAAAACAACAAACCGCCTCTTATGAATGTTTATTTTCTCCAAAACCTCTTTTTATGTTAAATATATGTATATTATCAGCCCCCTGCCCCCATAACAACAAGCATGCAGCTGAGGAAACTGCAGATAGTTTCTCATAAGTATGAACCCTTCAGAGGGGATTTTGGAAAAGGACTGGGCAGGGCTTTAAGCTGATGAGTAACATTCACACCAACGAATCGAAAAGGGTCTGACAGAAATATATGTGGCTGCATTTTAATCACCATTGAAACGCTTAGTGAGCCTAATGCCTCCGACAGTTAAATAATTGCTCATTTCACATTTTTGAAAATGTTTCACACATGGATTTATTCAATTTTCGAGGATCTATAACAGTTGGGGTATTCAAAGCCATTGAACCTATTAAAATGTTGTCCCATAAAAAACAAATGAAAAGGGTATATGTTACTGTGAATTGAGAAGAGAAGCGCAAGTGGTTCACAAGTTTATTACAACATAAAATAAAAATTTAAAAAAATGACATTTGTTTTCAGCCTCGTTTTTCTAATATCAAGAAATAAGGACCAGTGCTGCCAATTACCCTAAGAAGTGATCTAAAAATAGGGCTCACCAATGTGCGATTTAATCTCAGTAAAAAGACAGATGTGAAGGCCTGACAGGTTTGTTGGAGAACATTAGTGAGCAAACAGCAACAGAAAATCCAGGTAATTGGCAGACATGTCAGGTTTTGAGCATCTCATAGAGCACTATTTAATCCATCATGGGAACAGTACAACCACAAACCTACCAAGTTATTTCCCTTCACCTAAACTGACCAAGGTGCCCATGGTAACTCTGGAGAAGCTGAAATGAGGTGGGAGAATCTGTTGACAGGACAATTATAAGCAGTGTACGTCGCAAGTCTGGCCACTATGGAAAAGTGAAAAAGAAGAAGGTCATTGCTGACATAAAGCCAGTAGAAGTCCCATCAGCTATTTGCCACAAGCCATGTAGGAGATGCAGCAAACATGCAGAAGAAGGTCAAATGAGACAATATTAAACTTTTTGATTTGAATGTAAAACTAAGTGCACACACCATGCTGGTGGCAGCATCCTGCTCTGGGGATTCTTTTATACAGCAGGGACTGGGAATCTTGTCAAAGTTTATTTGATGGATGGTAGATAGAGCTAAATACATAGCAACGGCGTAGGAAAATCTGTATGAAAGACTTGAGAGTGGACGTTCTCCTTCCAAACACACAGCCAGAGCTACAATGCAGGCTAAAGCTTAAGATCAAAGCATTGCCATTGTCTTTGGTCTGAATACAAACAAGTGGCACTCTTTTCATGTCTTTATTTGTAAAAAGGCTGAAATCTATGTACATTTTGTGTTTTAGTTTATCACAAAACTCGAGAGTAAAATGCATTGACACTTTTTCAAACAGAAAACTTGCAAAAGAGTTAGAGATAGAGTTGCAACAAGCCCTGTCGATCACATACTTACTGTTCCAACAGCAATGGCACCACATTTTTGCTGTGACTAAAAATTAAGACTCAGATAAAAAAGGAGAGCTTATTAGGTTTACTTTTATGATTAAGTATTTTACAGCAGTTTTAGAAGACCTCACTTGTTAGTTTAAGTACATTTCCATTTGTTTGTAACATATTTCTTTGATCTGAGCAGCATAAAGGAACTGTAGAAGAGCTATGTAAGCCTAATATGCAAGATAGTAATAGGAATAAGGAGCGCTATTTGAAATTGCCCATTAGGAGCCTGCCTACTGTCTCCCAATAGCAGATTTCCATAAAATTAAAGATTGTGAATATAGATCAATTGGTTTGTCATATATATTTTGCTCTGATGGTATAGAGAGTAAGGGCAAAAATGTAAATATATCCCAAGTATGACTATGGTAGGTCAGAAAATAATCAAAAGACTGTGTAGGTTAAGTGAGTTTTCCCGTTGTCTGCGGGCTTTCCCTCCCTAAACAGAGGAGGTATTTAGAATGCTCTGATAATGGAATCCCAAAGAAATTTTACACTAATGTCTTTTTTATCACACTTTATTCCCTGTGGTGTTGTCTAGTGTCTGCGTCGTGCAGCTACTGTCACAGCCACATGAAATACTAGAGATAAGACATCTGCATCTGCAGTAAAATCCACATTACAAAGCTTCAGTAATGACATTCAGAAAGGAAAATCAGACTGGGGCTGTGGCAATATAACCCTCTTAAACATCACTTAATAAGATCCTTTATGTGGAATTTACAACAGAAAAGTATGGCACTTCATGCTCCAAATGTGAGACTCACATTATCATGTCACATATTGAGCAGCTTGATTAGTCTACCATTTAATTTCTTCAACTGGATGAACAACAAGCTGAAGTCTATGAAAGAGGTGGGTTAATGAGCTGACTGTTTCCATGTTGGATAACTCCTCTCAGCAATAAGGCTGCTAGTCTACTGGAGGCGAGGCTGTTTTTAGAAAGTCAATTCTAAAACTCAAACAGGAACACTAAAGATACAGCTGTATGGATCTGCTTTAAAATACATTTTCTGTCACTGCAGTTTTTAGGTATTTCTCATGAAGCAGTTAGTGTGCTATTGATCATTGTTTGTCCAAGTCATCAGGATCCAGCTGGTATTGATTTCTCTTCTGTTGTAAGCGACTCTCTTTCTGACACACGTTTCTTCTCAGCCTAAGCACCTTTTCTAACAGCCTAACCTGTCTGCAGCCGGTTTATTTAAACATGTAATCGCAGACCAATTTCTGAAATCATTTATCCTTGGATCCCAAAAAAAGCCGGGTCATTCGAGCTATTTTCAGCTATTAGCTTTTGGAGAGCAAAGTCACCATTGTGTGAGTCAGTGTAGTGGCAAGAAATGTGCTGCCTCTGCTGGGTTATTATATTGAAGATGTAGTTGTACTTTTAGAGAGGCAATATGCTCCTTTGTATGGGCCTTCATTATGATTTATAAAGTCAACCCACTTAAAGCCAGAACAGTCTGCATTGATGGCTGTGTATAATAATAGCAACAGTGCAAAGTCAATATTGTGTGTGTGTGTGTGTGTGTGTGCACGCACGCGCGTCAGAGAGCTATTAAGTAACATGTATTTGTTTGTAATGAAGTACATGCCTGCCGAATGAGAATGGTTGCATTTCTTACATGTTATTTTGAGGAATAATTTAATGTGTTTAAGTATTATTTTTCACACATATCTGGTGTTACCTTATAGAATTATTGATTATTTCTGAGCATACAGCATCTTAAATTTTTGTATCTAGCAACCTTACCTTTGTAGGTTGGTCATATGGGAAACCTTGTAGCATCTCTATGCAAAACGTGAATATCACACACGGTGCTGTGGACAGAGATGACATTTGATTCAATTTTATTTTATTTGTATAGTGTCAATTTACAACACACATCACTTCAAGACATTATCACTAATCTAACTGAAGTAAAGCATACAGCTAAACAGAACTCTAGGCCAGATGTACCTGTTCTGTAATAAACTACATCTTATGCACATTTTTAGTACTCTAGGCTCCAAATGCAGTGACTGCTTTATGAATTTTGCCGTTACATCTACATTTCCCATCAACTAATTCATGCATAATATTGACAGTGCTGTGGTTGCATTGTGCCAGAACCAGTTATGTCACAACAATACTTATAAACATACATGGGGATGACATGTGTTATATCAACTACAATATTGTACGCAAAAGAACATATCTGCTCTGAGCCACACTCAGACCAGATTTGTTTTCCAAACACATAAAAAGCATGAGGGTTTTGTTGAAGTTCAGAGGGTTTTCACATCCTTGTCGAAACTACAATGATGAAAAGTTGAACACGGATGGTTAAGTTCATTAGTTTCTACTGATAAATAAGAGTAACCAATTAGTAATTTGGACAACTGATATGCCTTTGCTTGTAATACAGCTTTTTGTGATGCAAAATGAATGATTCTAATCCCTCTACCATACTGTTTCACATCTACATTGGGTTGCGGTGGTGTAGGAAGATGTGCGGGTTTCTTCACAATCTTCAGCATGCCTCAGCATTGTCTTGGTATGTCTATAAAGCCGGTGCAGACACAGTTTGATCTCCAACTGAACCAGGCTGTCACATTTTTTGGAAATGTCAAAAAAATTTCATCACATGAGTGTCGCTGCTCTGAGATGCCACATACTGTTTGCTGCACATTGTAGAATTGTCTGATGAAGAGTTAATTACCTAGACATGGTAAACTCTTGAACTGACAGCAGAGTGACCTGACCCCAGCTAATAATAATAATTAAGACCACTTATTTAACATAATATTTTAATCACCAGATTGTCAGTTAATCCCTAAATATAAAAAGTAATATAGAGTAAATCAAGACAGTGATGTTAGAGCAGAACTACTGCACGTTGTCCTGATGCAGTACAACACCATGAGTTTCACATCCTTCGTTTAGAATATGCATTTTTTTGAATTCCCAACATACATGGCAAGATGCTAAAGGTGTCACTGCAGCGTAAAGTGGCTTTTCTTTAGAAATTATCCTCATTCTGTAGCTGACTACTAAACATACGTACCAGGTGGATAGCAAAAGTAAATTCCAGTGGATATGTATTTAAAGCATTTTATAATTGAAATACAATTACAAACGTCTAATTTTTTTTTAAAGAAATAATTGTTTATTTTTCTCTGATCATTTTTTTCATTCCGTGTTTTTAATTAACCATTACATGCTATTATTAATATTTATTGGCTGTATTTTATGTGCAAATATACAGGCAAACTTTTTAAGTATCACCTGCAATTTGTAGAAATTTATGTAGAGGATGCTATTTTGATGACTGTATGGTAATTCTCTCCCTACCATTTAATATCTGGCCTTGCTGTAATCTCTGTTATTCTTATTTTTGTAATTATATATTGCACGTCTCCATTTGCCTGCCACTTTGCTACTGTACGCCTAATTTGTGCCACTATGGGACAGTAAAGGATATTTCTGTTCTCTTCCATTCTTTTTGGATTTTCTTAGATTAGATCTAATGCTCATGGGTGTATTTGAGGTTTACATGAGCTGTCAAGCAATAAAAATAAGAGTGTTCTCTGTGATCTGCATAGTTTATTCATCAGACAGTCATTCTGTCTGGTGCTTGTTGAATTATAAACCTTGTATCTTCAGTAAGAGGAGTCTAGTAAAGGGTTGCAGTTCAGCAGTTTTGCGTAGAGACTGTCAGTGATCTGTATATATTTAAACAGCTGCCGAAACCTGTGTTTTTAACTACATTTAGCACTTATAGTACTTACATAATGTTGTATCTGTGAATTAAATTTCAGCATCTCTATAGGATTGTTGTTTGTCATTACTAAATCAAGTAAATGTTGTGGATCGTCGTCTGGGTGAGAGAATTATAGTCCATTTTTGGCGCAACATAAAAAGTGGAATTGAATCCAAAGAGTACAAATGGAATCTGCAGCTGGTCTTATTTTTTGATAGCAGTGCTGAAAGGGTGTGTGGGTGAGACTAATCCTGCCTATGAAAGACTTATGACCCTAGGGCCTAAGCTAGAAACTCCAGAATCCTGGAGCAGCTGAGCATCTATTTGGGTTCAACCTCACTCCTTCCCCCCAGGGAGGGGTGAGACCACAATGCAGACTGAGGCTTCATCAGCGGGGTTAAATGGGATGTTCGTTTCCACACAGCAGGGTACACAGGATTTCTCCTCTTAAACACTTTAGGCCTCCAACGACATGTAAACAACAGGATAGATGTTGACTGCTGGTGTGGTGCAGCTGTCTGACCTGATCTCTGCTCAGGTTTAATTTCAAAGACATTGACACATGGAGGTGTTTGAGTTTATGACCAGGTAAGATGGGTTTTAAAATTTCTAAAGTAGAAAGGATGAGTAAGGGGGCTATTGTTTATGTTTAAGGCTGTAAGATCGTGTTCTATTTACTGTCACAATAAATCTGTGTGTTGACTTCTTTTAATAGGTTTAGTACTCTGATCTGTATCACAGCAAGCGTTGTTGATTGACTGTTTCTAAATGTTCATAGTTAAACCAGATGGGCCGACTTTGACTCTTTTACTTCTTTATATCTAATGTAATAAAAAAAACAACAACAGACAAGTGGATTCTACACAGAAATAAAACAAAACAAACCCTCCATCACATGAACTACTTTCACAACTGTTGTTTGTGATACTATTGAACGGGCTTTAACACTTTTAACACCTTGCCATAAACACTCTGTGTCTGTTGACACAAAGATGCACCCAGGATGCTCTCTGCTGCATCTCTAGGGGATGAGATAGAGGATGAAGGTGCCCTGTGGTTGCATCAGCTCACTATTTATAGGGTAGTGGAAAATTAACCGACTCCCCTAATGGTTTAACAGGGGCGCTAATGTATTGCAGCTGCAAAAGATGGATGAGGCATTATTGCAGCCATTGTAATTAAGAGGGAAAGGAAAAACATAACATGTCCAGCATAAGTTGCTCCATCAAATGCCACCATGTGTGGGATTTGATGCAATGCACTCTTCACTCAAATTATAACCTTGACCTTGGGTACTTTTACAACTAATTTAGGGTTGTCAGGATTTTCTGACTTTACTGTTTTGGTCTGGAGTAAAGCTGCAAGTGTGAAACATCGCTTTGGCCAGGAAAAAAAACAACAACCAAGTTTTGGTCTTAAAAGAAGAGATTGTTCTGATCTGCAGTATGCTGCATCATGGTTCAGTTACTTTCTGTTTTTTTTTTTTTTAAGGTAATTTATTTTTAGGAAATTGGACCAGGAACAGGAAGTTGTGCTGGGTTATCAGAAAAATCCGAAAGAAAGAAAAAGAAAATTAGGCGCTAGATATATTTCATCTTGTGATATTGATCTATATGATATAAACCAGAAGAATTTAATTCAAAACAGATCTCTGATCTTTGTCTTTTCATTATACCATAACAGTACTTTTAAGAAATGATTAAGCTGCTCATGTGGCAAATTTAAACTACCATTGTACACCTCTCCTAAAGTCAATCTCTTCAGCAGTCATTTATAATTTCATTTAAAAGAATCATGCTT
This sequence comes from Fundulus diaphanus, assembly GCA_037039145.1. Taxonomy (NCBI): domain Eukaryota; kingdom Metazoa; phylum Chordata; class Actinopteri; order Cyprinodontiformes; family Fundulidae; genus Fundulus; species Fundulus diaphanus. The sequence goes on along the minus strand of CM073122.1, from coordinate 32,651,521 downwards.
TCGGTTGCTGCCTCTGTCGCCTCAAGTGTTTGGTGCAGCGTTGTGCTGTGAAACATCTGGAAATGATGAATTAACATTATTTAATTTTTTTTGATTTACTGAATTAGGTACCTATGTGTTATTTTCCATTATAACTTTATCTGTGATTGGCAGAAACAGCAATGGGCAGATATGGGTATCAGAGAAATTACCATCCATTTAGTCAAGTATTGATCTATTTTAGTAGCTAAAGTAAACACAGTTTCACACCATTATCGATACCCGCTTGTCCTTGCAGGGTTACCAATATATACCCAACCCTAACTGACACCACCCGGGCTCACATTGAATATGGTCCAGATACGGTTGCGGTGAAAAATTCAGCAAGAAGGAAGTTTGACCAGACACCGCAGCGGTGCCTGGATCAAGCTCCTGAATTTCACGAGCCAAACAGGAAACGTCGAACACTAGACAGGATAAAGTTCCGGTGAATTTCAGAATAAAATCACTGCACCAGCTCACACTAACTTGGCTAGTGTAAACAGAACGGCAACAGAACCAGAGGGACATTTGGAGGATGAAATAGGATATATAAGCACACAGATAACAAGCTTTGCCCTAAAAAAAAGAACACTATAGCTATTTTTTAATCATTTATGAGGGATAGCAACAGAAAGAACCACATGAACTTCTATTCTCACCAGTGCCATTCCCGCAACCGGACCTCCAACTGACCGCTGTTTCCCCAGGAGCAGTGTGAGTGCGGGTTGCGGCAAACTGGAACTGGACCGCAACCCGCACCGCAGTCAGTGTGAGCCCCAGGTAAAACTAACCCCTAGCCGATATAACCCCTATATATTTATATATATATATATATATATATATATATATATATATATATATATATATATATATATATATATATATATATATATATATATATATATAGTCCTATTTGTTTTGTATTCATATGCATGGAGAGAACACGCCAACATATGGAAAAAAAACTAAACAAAACCATGCCAGGACCCAAATGCAGGACTTCTTGCTACAAGGCAATAGTGCTAACAATCGAGCCGCTATGCAGCCTATATTAAAACAGTTGTGCAATTAAGGAACAGAATCAGTTTAAAACGGAAACATAATCCTCAGTCAACAAAACTGTATTGTTCATGTTTTCCTCAAAATAAGCTTCTGGGGCATTTGGGGTGCAGGTTTCAATTAATTCAAAATAAGGAGCTCCTGCTCCAGCTATAATATAACGGACCTGGGAGAATAAGATCAAATAATACAGCTGGTGTAGAGGGATAATTGTATAAGTTCCTTTGTTCTAATCTTGTTATATTGTTATTTTGTGTTTTTATATCTTAAGGGGAAACCCAAGTTTGATATACAATACTTGATCGCAGTGATAAATGTACATTCAAACTACCCTTAGAATTAAAATTTGTGCTTCAAATTAAAGAGCTCTTTGCACATCCAGAACAGAAGTAAATGATCTTTGGACAACATTTCAGAGAAGAAAAGTGGGAACATTTCAAAAGATAGACTCTTGAGTTTATGCTTCTTCGTGGGTTTTGTTGCCATAAAAAAAACTGTAAAATAAACCATCCTTGTCCTTCTAACATGTAAAATTGCAATGCATCTGAATGTCATGCTGTTAATGAGTATCCTTCAAACTGTAATTTTCATCTCTGCTCTCTCTGCAGTGAGTCCAGATGTGACCAGTGATTACAAACATCATCATTATCATCATCCACCTGCCGAGGATTCAAAAATAGATGGCAACTCTCACAGCCTCAGACTGACTGCAGCCGTCTGGGTCCTAGTATTGCCTAGCTTACATATGATCTTGGACTTGTAACAGCTGTCTCTTTGCACCGTTAAAGATTAAATTTAGACTTTAAGCTTGTGAGCCCCAAGAAAAAAAGCCATTGGACCTTCAATAGTTACCATACAACTTGGACAGAGCCTCTGCTGAGCTAAGTGTAAAATTGCATATCTTGTCTTGAGTGTACAAGTTATTTTTAATAAGGTAATGGGCATTTATAAACACTGACAATGACATATTTATATATAATAGAGATGATAAGTAAATAACTATGTTGTAAATGTTTGTTCTGAAATGAATCGCATTACTGTACATTTAGTAAATACTCTGTAAATATGTATGCAATGCTGTGCTTCTGCAAAGCCCAGTACAGTGCAGATTGTTTTGAAAAGGAATCGATTTCTCCTGCAGCTGCAATATTTGTATATGGTGAAATTGAGTTTTTATAAAAGGCTGTCATAACAATTACTCTGTGTGAAAACTGGCACCCATTTGTTATGCAAAAATGTTTTATGACTGTGCATAAAAGCATAAAAAGCCTTAGTAAACCATAAGGTAGGTGTAAAATAGCATATTTTTTTATTTTTGTACCTGTCATCAAAAATCAAAATTAATTGATAATTTATAGTTTAAACAGGGAACTGTGCAGTAATATAACTTCAGGGTAAAAAAAAAAAAAACATTGAAAAAGAAGAGAGGAAAGGTGGAGATCGTGTGCACGTGTGAGAATTCCTGCCCCTTTCTTCAGAAATAGATTAGTTTCCTCAGGAGTCTATTATCATCTTTCAAACTCAATCCAACACTGCCTTCATAGGCCTGGATGGGGGTTGAGAGCTCCAGGAGTGAAGAAAAATTTGATTGCTTCTTCCTGCTTCCTGGCTGCATAATGCTGGTGTGTTGCTAACAGATTTCTGTGCTGATAAATGTAAAAAAAGAGACTTGTTCCATGTCTACCATGCATGCCTGGTTAGTGACTGGGACAGAAAAGCACTTGTTGATAATAAACAAAGTTTATTTTTTTGGCTCAGAAGTGTTCAGGAGGGGCAAGCGCCTTCCACATCAATCCAGATATCTTATTTTATTTGTTATCTGATATGAAAACATTATTTTGTCTCCTAAATTTATACCCTCAATTCTTATGTGAAAGTAGGATCTTGTGAATGAAATTTTATTTATAAAGGAAAGAAGCATATCACCAGTTTAAGTCCCTTTTCCACCTGCTCTTATAGATATTATGTCTCCTGCATTTTATGATTTTAAAAACAATGAGTGTCCTGTACAAACAGTTATGATATTTTAATTATCCTGTCTACAATGACTGTTTTGGTGTTATGGCAGTAATCAGCTGTAGTTTATAATGGAACAGGACAGAATAATCCTTTATTGCCCCATATAGTGAGGAAATTCAGGAGTAACAGCAGCAAGTAAGGGGAAGGTCTACCATTGGAGAAAAAATACTGCACAGAGCCGGCCTTGCCGATGACCATTTCCTCTCAGCTATAGATAAGCTGCAGCTCCAACAGACCACACCATAGAAGATGCCTGATTCCGCCACACAGTCAAAGATCTTCCTGAGCATCCCTTGCGCTCCAAACAATCTCAGTCTCCTTAGCAGGTAGTCTGCTTTCACCCTTCCTGTAGAGAATCAACAGTCAAGAATCTTTATTGTCATTATGTAACCATAAAGTGATTTTAGTAAGACACCAGCTCAGAATTCACACATAACATACAGACACAAATCAAGACATAATGTTCAAGTTACATGCACTGACAATACCTCTGAGAAGCTAAAATAGACCTTAGACTCTGAGAAGATTTAAATGTTCGAGTCAAAAAAAGACAGCAGTCACTTTACAAAATGACGTAAATTACTGTGAATTACTATGCAATTGCATGCATGTATCAGACAAACATTTCCAGAGAGGTTAGGAAGTGTGCAGATAGTCATCAGCAGACATGGGAAAGAGCAGAAGTGTTGTGAATCCAGTCCAGTTTATTGTTCAGGTGAACAGAGCTCTGATTACTCCGTATGTTCCTAACAGAGCACTTCGCTCTCAGACTGCAGGTCTGCTGGTGGTTCCTAGAGTCTCTAAAAGTAGAATGGGAGGCAGATCCTTTAGCTATCAGGCTCCTCTCCTGTGGAACCAACTCCCAGTTTTGGTCCGTGAGGCAGACACCCTGTCTACTTTTAAGACTAATCTTAAAACCTTCCTTTTTGACAAAGCTTATAACTAGAGTGGCTCATGTTACTCTGAGCTACCTTTATAGTTTTGCTGCTATAGGCTTAGGCTACTGGAGGACATCAGGGCCGACTTTTCTCACTCTACTGATTTCTACTGTTCTCCAGTCTACTGTTCTCCAGATTTGCATTGCATTACATTGAAATGACTGTTGTCATTTCAGCTTTTAACTTTTTGTTCTCTCTCTTTTTTCTTCATAGTAGGTACACCTGGTCTGACGTTCTGTTGACTGTGAAATCATCCAGGGAGGACAGATCACCGACTATTGCCATCTAATCTAGAACAGATTACTAGATCAATGTGTGCTTCTGTGCTTTTTTGTCTCTCTTGTTGTGTCTCTGCTCTGTCTTCTGTAACCCCAGTCGGTCGAGGCAGATGACCGTTCATACTGAGCCCGGTTCTGCCGGAGGTTTTTTTTTCCCCGTTAATGGGTGGTTTTTCTTCCCACTGTCGCTTCATGCTTGCTCAGTATGAGGGATTGCAGCAAAGCCATGTACAATGCAGACGACTCTCCCTGTGGCTCTACGGTTCCCCAGGAGTGAATGCTGCTTGTCGGGACTTTGATGCAATCAACTGGTTTCCTTATATAGGACATTTTGACCAATCTGTATAATCTGACCCAATCTGTATAATATGATTGAACTTGATTTTGTAAAGTGCCTTGAGATGACATGTTTCATGATTTGGCGCTATATAAATAAAATTGAATTGAATTGAATTGAACACCCAGGTACTATCTCAGTCTCTTTTCCCTGGACGTTCCTTGGTGTCAGTGCGGTGGGTCTGCATCTGCGGTAAACAAATACCAGCTCCTTGGTTTTCTCCACGTTGATCAGAAAATGGTTCTGCTACCACCAATCCACAAAGTCCTGTGTCCACAGTCTGTACTCGAGTCATCCAAGCCTGCGATGAGGCAGACTATGGCAGAGATGTTTGAGGTGGCTGCCTGGGGAGTTGATGAGGTGGTCTGCAGTGTGGTTCGGGAACAGGAATGGTGCCAGCACAGTTCCCTGTTGGGGGCCCTTGTACTGCAGACCAGCCTGTCAGAGACACAACCCTGTGTCTTTTGTCACATACTGCGGGCAGCCAGTGAGGTAGTCCAATATCCACTGGGACAGGCGGTGGTCCATTCCTGTCATATAAAGCCATCAGAGGTTCTGGCTGGGTGATATCAAAGGCACTAGAGTAATCAAATAAATGATCCACACAGTGCTTCCAGGGTTCTCCATGCGGTCAGAGCTCCATGCAGGATGATGGCACCATCCACACCGATGCCAGGCTTGAAGACAAACTGCAGCAGATCCAACAAAGACCTCACAGGGGGGCAAAGATGGCAGATGACAACCCTCCCAACGGTCTTCATCAGGTGCTAGGTCAATGCTACCTGCTTGTTGCTGCTGAAGTCCTTCCACTGTGTTGTACTTTCCCCATCTTCAGGCTCATCTTGAACATGTATCCCATGATGCCACACAGTTGATCTGCGCAGCACCTCAGGAACTTGGATCTTCTGCAGCTCGTTCCTCACCTGAAGTTTTAAAAGGGACAGGATGGAGGTGGAGCGTGGCCTGTGGGGTGGAATCATCTGAAGTGGAGGGGGTTGGTGGTCGCTGAGAGGTGTGAATTTCTGGGAAGAAGAGAGCCAGTCATTAAAGATGCTGAAGGGTCACAGCAGGGGAGACTAGGCTGGGGGAGGGCCGAGTGTCTGATCAAACCTGCTGAAGAAGTGGTTCACATCATTCATCCGCTATAAATCACCTACAGCCTGGGAGCTCGGGTTGAGACCTGAAATTGTTTTTATATTTTTCCAACCCCCACTGATGTGGTTCTGCTGCAGATGCAAATGTTTCTGTGTATTCTCTGATATACTCTTCAGTTTTGTTGCCGTTTCTTTGAAGGAATTTCTGCTAGTCTCAGTTATCATCGTGCCAACGGGACAGGAACACATGAGAGAATTCAAAAGCCCAAAGCCAATGACTCCAGGTGAGTTAAGGATGAGAAATCTGGGATGCAGAACAAGAGCAGAGAGAGCAGCAAGTCTTAATGAAACTATAATTTTGTTTCAACAAGGTATGGGATCGTACTTCTTTATCCGGCATCTTCCTTTATGAGCTTTAGAACGAGAGCCAATGGAGTAAAGAACACGCTGTGTTTTTCTGGAAGTATAACTGCACCCTGAACGATAATGTGGCAAGCCAAAGCTGCATCATCAGTTACGATCATAAAAAGGCTACATTCACACTCTTTAAAGTTCAATTTGATCTCCGGAGATTTCCACCAAATCTCTCGCTGACTCCTCCAACTGATGTAAGATTTATCACCACTTTTATTTAACAGTTTTATGCCTTTCAAAACTCAGTATTTTATATCTCAACAATCTAAAATCCATTCGGGTATGAATAAACTATTTTCTATTTATTGTATTTGTTTTTTTGGCATTAGTGGCAAACTCTTGACAACTAACAGGAAATGGGAGCCGAAAGAGAAGAGGAAGACATGTGGCAAAGGGACCCGAACTGGGGACGGCCAAGTCAAGGACCAAGGCTTTGGTACATAAGCTGCACGCTCTACTCCTGTGCGACCGCGCCCCAACTATTATCTATCTTAAATGGCACACATCAGATACCAGTTTCAACATTCATAATCAATTTTAATTTGCACAAGATGTTACAACACCATTTAGTGGTAGTCCTTCAAGTCACTTAGAACAGTGGTCTTCAATAGGTGAGGCGCACCTCCCCTGGGGGGCGCCAAAGAGTCACAGGGGAGGCGCGAGAAGACACAGAAGAAGACAGAAGAAGACAGTGCTGCCGCTCAATTCTGTGAAACTATGGCCGTTTCTCAATATGCGTTCTTGAGCGGTCTCGTGTGCTCGTGACACGTCATCAGCCTCAGCCCGAGCACTGTTCCAATTGCCGAGAACGCCAGATCGAGAACGCACCACATCCCCGGATGTTGTTCTCGCCCCGCCCTCTTTATCGAGCATGCATCAGAGCAGACTTGTGCGTTCTTCAGACTGACCGCTGTCCCAGAATGCACCGCGGCCGCAGCTTGATTCTCAAACAGAGCTCATGTCACGAGTTCTGTTCCAATACAGATACGTGCTGCGTGCTCGCGTTCTCGTCAAGTCCGATCTTCCTGAGTACGGACTCGTGTTCTCGTGAATTGAGAAACGGCCCATGTAGCGATATTCGTGCCTTCTGTTTGAGCGCGCAGGAACTAATCCAAGCGCGCAGTGAGACAACGCTCAAAACCGGTCTGGCGCGCGCTCAACTCTGAAAAACTCTTCTCAACCCACTGTCCTCGCGCTGAGTTCCATCTCTGCTCGCGCGCTACTTTGCTCGCGCGCACCTGCTCCTTCCACGCTCAACACCAGCTGTGCGCTCGCTCGGCTGTTTCTGCGCTCGCGACTTCAAAAACTGTCCACTCCACCAGCCAATCACAGACAGGTTTTTTTCATCCAATCAGAGTATGGCTTGCAAATAATGCATTCAGATGGATTAAATCAAAATGCTGCAGCCTTTGGCAGAAATTACTAAACATAACCGTGGGATTGAAGAAAAACAAATAAAAAGTTTAATATTTTAGCCTAAAATATTTAGGCTAAAATATTTAGACTAAAATATTAGAGTTACTAAGTGAGGTGTGAAAAATATTTTTGTCTCTTTTCTTTCCAGCTTCTGGGACGTGATGCAAAAGTTTATTCTGATCATAATCATCATCATTGTCATCATTATTTAAAGAGCACTTTAACAAAAGGTAAAACAAAGTGCCAAACATCAGAAATACATCAGATAAGAGATAAGATCTAATAAAATGCTTGGTTGTTAAAATAGCAATAGGTTTAAATTGTGTATAATTAGCCTAAAAAGTAAATTGGAATATGGAATGTGTTGACGTCTGTTAAATTCAGGTTTTCTTTTTTATTATTATTATTTCAGTTGACGTCTGCTGTTGACGTGAGTTCAGTTTGACATTGGCGTCTGTTTAGTTCAGTTTGTCTGCTGTTGAAAACAATCGTTTATGAATTTGTTCTAATGACAGCTCAATTTAAAACGTAGGCCTTCTGTTTGTGATGTTTCAGTAAAAGTAGCATGTCAAATGGAAATATTTGGATGGATATTTTATGAATAGGCCTTTTTTATGAATGTACTTTGTTAAAAGAAATACAATAAAAAAGCATGTGTTGGGCTATCAGTTGTTTTTGAAACACAGCATTCCAGGAACACAAAAGAAAGATGCATTTACTCCAGGGCGTGGTCGTGGTTATCTTTACCAATTCCAAGGGGAGGCTCACATTTGATGAATTTGAAAACCCCTGACTTAGAATAAACCCTCTGAGCAAAATAATCACATACCATAAGCCATTGAAGCATAAACAATGTTGTACATTTGTCACCTGATTGTAACTCAGTTGATGGATTGCTCTAAAAAAGGCTAATGTTTTAAAGGAACTGCTTTCACAAAAAAAGGATGGTACCACTTTACAAAAAGGCTCTTCTATAGATGGCTAATAGGTAGTTTATGGATATGTAGTTAATTAATAAACACTTTATAACTCATTGTTACATTAATTAAGGGCAAGCAAGAGTCAAAACTGGCTGGTTTCTTGCCAAATTGTGAGGCTGTAGATTTCATCTACAGTTGCTTATATTAAACATTTCACACTAAGTTACTACCTTGTAAGCACAAACCTGTCTGTGTTGTCTCTTGCATGTCTTTAATAATGCATAATAAACACTCATGAATGACTTATAAAGTGTTTGAAGATTGATTAATAACATATCTATAAATTTTTTGTTAGCCATCTATAGTGGTAGCCTCGTGAGACCATCCTGATGTCGCGAGCTTTCAAGGTTTCACTCGCAGATCAGTCTGGCTACTCTCCGTTAAAGAAAATTTGGAGCCGTTCACCAAACGAACGTCCAATCAGCGTTGGCTTTGAGGCGGGTTGAGGTGTGACGCAACCAGAAGCGCGACGGTTCAGTCTAAAGAACATGGCGGCTTCAGCCGATGAAACTAGCGTTAGTGTGGCTATCGAGCAAGTTTTATCGGAATTACAGAGTATTTCTTTGCTGAGCTAACGAGCCTTTACCTGCAGCAGCAAGAGTAGCTTGGCTTGTGGTTGTGTTTTCGTTGTCGCTTGACGAGTACGTCATATGCTTCGTTGATCTGATTGGTTTATTTGGCCCGTCTATCACCAACATAGGCCAATCAGCTAACCAGTATTTCCGCCCCTTCCCAAAATTACTTCAACGGAAGGTTTCCAGATGGATATGCGGAGCAAATCCATCTGGCGGAGTCAGGTAACTATAGTGGAGCCTTACTGTAACAAAAGGATGGAGTCAAAAAAAAAAGATTAGTAAGGTTGCAAAGGAGTTTTGATCCAAGAATGTTTCCTAGTGGTCTAATGTTATGATAAAAACTGAATAGTTTTTACTTTTTAGCCGGATGAACAATCAGACTGACAGGCATAGATAGGCATTGTAAAGTGAGAAATTTGTGAAACCTTCACAGATAAAAATCATTTTAGGTATTTATATGCAAAATCAACCGGGCATTTATACCATGCTGGACTTCACTAATAGCTTACAGGCGCAGTGTGGGATTCGAACTGGGGAATTTGCACCCTTTAAAGCAGGGGTGTCAAACTCATTTTGGTTGAGGGGCCGCATACAGCTTAATCTGATCTCAAGAGGGCCACACGAGTAAACTTATTGCAAGATTAAATAGAACTAATAAAAGTGGACTTGTTGTTGATTTTTATATTAAATTAATTTCACTTTTACACAATATATTATGAATAACCTCAGCGTTTTTAAGAAAAGTATGTGCAATTTCAACAATACTCAGTCAATTTACTTAAGTGCATTATGCATAAGAACTGATCACAGTGATTGTACAATGTTGAAAAACATTTATTCACATTTTTTGGAACTTAAAAACACTGTCCTGCATGACAAAATACATCAAACAGATAAAAATTAAGAAATTATTTAAAATCAATTTTCCACATCTGAAGATCAGTGCTACCATCTGCTGATTAAAACACAGCGCCCCTCGTGGACAATATAGGAACTGCAGATTTTCAATAAAACGAAGTACATGTTTTTTTCAATAATTGTTTTATCATTCTCTTCCTTTTATCTTCTCTTTCTTTCACTTTTTCTTTTTTTCTTCCTTTCATCTCCTACTTTCCCATTGTAGTGTCCATATCATTTGAGCTATTCCCTGCATGAATCATAATAAAACTATTTACATTTATAAATCAAGCGGAGCACTATGGCAAAAGCCGTACTGCTCCACTTGTGAAAGTCAAATCTGATGAGCTCTTTTTGGCATTGAGACAACAATTCTTATTGCCACATTGCCAGACAGGACACTGGAAAAAAAAAAAAAAAAAAATTTTTTTTTTTTTAATAATGACAATGGATTTAGCCACCGGGCCGGACTAAACTGTTCGGCGGGCCGGAACCGGCCCGCGGGCCGTATGTTTGACACCCCTGCTTTAAAGGTTGCAAGGACCCCGCTCTAACCTCTGAGCCATAACATTGCATTTTATGTTGCTGAAGAAAATGAGGGAAAAATGAATTTGTTGGAGTTTAATAGAGATGATCAATACACAACTGCGTAAAAATGACAAGCGCACATATACAGATTTTAGTGATGGCTTTATATTGAAATATACAGGCATGGTATAGTTACTGAAGCATTTTGGGTGAAGTCTTTGCATAGCTGAAGCCATTTCTAAAACCTATTCCATGTTTATAAGGACCTTTATAGAATGGGTAAATATAAATACTGTGTCTGAAAATCTGCATATTCATGTAGACAAAGTCTGTACGCTTTGAAGTTGATGTGTTATCAATCCATTGTAATTTGCATACCTAAAGAAACTCGAGCATGCAGGGTCCCAAACCTGGCCCTAGGCCAGTGGTGCACATCTTCCTAAATCTGGGTTTGCCCTTATGTTTGAAATTAAAAAAGGCATATGCCACACCAGGCCAAAGGCCTGACTTGTCCTGTCCAGACTGGTATCTGCCAGTGATCTTCAAGAACCCTGACACAGTCTATGAAGATGGCCATACAAACCCCACCCCCAACTTTCCTGGAGTTGTTTCATCCTAGCTTCTTTCAACCAGTACAGCTTGACTTCAACATTACAGTTTCTATTTTTGTACTTAATTAATAATTTTAAAGCTATTCTGCTTAGCTTCAATAGTATAGTGATGGTAAAACAGGAACTATAAATTCAAGTGCATTTGAATGTGTCACTGCCCTGCAACTTTAGATGCACCCCCTTCCAACACATTTGAATTTAATAAATGGTTTATTACCTCTGCTGAACTGATGGCATAGCTGAGGAGGTGATTCAACCTTTTCAGCATTGGGTTTAAATAATTTTAAAAACTGCTGAAGATCATTTATACATTAAAACTACAATTGACAGATGGTGTGCTATTTTTTTTCTCATGACTGCATTTGATGTTAAGAAAATAAGTAAAAATGCATTTTTATTAATGAGAAGTCCCACATATGCTAAATACATGTGGCACCAAAGGAAAACAAAACAAAACAACGAAGCTGCTTCTCTATGCAAAATAATTTCCCAACAATTGTGTAGTAAAAAAAAAACAAATGAAAGACGAAGAAAACAAACAAAAAACTTTCATACCAATAAATCTGAAGGACAAAGTCCTTTTTTAATGATACACTCTAACTCCGACATGTTTGTCACTTGTTTGATGAACCAAACTGAGCCGGTGGTGACACTCAACAATTTAATGTTCTGCTAGTTTCTAATGTAGAACTGAGTTTTGCAAACAGACTTTCAATCTCTCCTCTAAATGTCATTTTAAAAGCTGCATGTTTTATTATCAGGTGAGATTTCTTCAGCCTCTTTGCTTCATGACATTTTTAAAGCACAAATCCTGCTACACATTTACACACAACAATTGTTATCAATTATTTTTACCTAACAAGGGGTTTGGAGAGAAGCAGTAAAGCAGGTAACAGTTTTGTGTTGCCTAGTGTGCCCTCATCATTCATCCGTATGACTTGCTTTTCCTTTTACATTTTTTTTTTACTTACTTTTCTCATCAATAGAAATTCCCAAATGGTGGCATTCACTTTTAAAAAATCTTAAATTGAGAGACGTCAGAAAAAGTCCCAGCTTCTCCCTGAAACCAATTATATCACAAGTTGCTACCCTCGCAGTCAGCGCCATAATGCTTTGAACAGCCTTGCTAATGACACCACTAAAGAATAGAGTCAAGTCTCCGCTGACACCCGGCAGTCATTGAGACGAAGGTTCTTTGAGGCTAAGTATAGATGTGAGGTTATGGTGTCTCTCCTGTAACTAAAGTAAATAATATCGGTTTGATTTGTATGCTGATTATCATCACCGCACTCCTGTAGAACAAGGGAAAAAAAAGCAAGATCCTGCTAATTTTTTTTTGTCATGTTACTGACACAGCACCCAGAAAGGGTTTCTTGTACCCAAACATGTCAAAATATCATTGAGAGCAGATTGATCTAGTCAAAATAAGTATTGTGTGTATTTCCATCTTTTTGCTTTCTTTTTTCACTGGTCTCTAACATAAAACCATTTATGTTTACAAACCTAGAGCTCAATCTAGTATGCACTTGCAATCAATGATATTGAGTGCTATTATCTTTGCAACAAATGCCGGCAGTTTAAATATGAGAAAGATTTTTTGAAAACTTTAAAGGAACAGCACTTCCTGTCTTTTGAGTTAGATACTGTAAGCGTTGACTTGTGATATTGGTTATCCATCCATCCATCCATCCATCCATCCATCCATCCATCCATCCATCCATCCATCCATCCATCCATCCATCCATCCATCCATCCATCCATCCATCCATCCATTTCCAACATGCTTATCCCTATTGGGGTCACGAGGGGTGCTGGTGCCTATCTCCAGCTGTCAGTGGGTGAGAGGCGATATTGGTTATTTCACTAGAAAATAGTAATTAACTCCTAACCTCATCAGTGGACTTACAAGTCCAAATTTACCGTAATCATGTATTGAAGCATGCTATCCATTCTCGTTTGAAGACACTCTCTCTCATATATCCGTAGAAGTCCTGCTCATTCATATCGTAATTACCCTGCTTTCCAGAGTAATAATAAAAATAATACAAATAATTATTACAATCATTTAGCTTTTTTATGGAATCAATGTGCGTCGTCACTCAAATTATAATTGATTTAGATTTGCAACAAAGACAATATAACAGATGAAAGAGGTTTTCTTTTCACCATTAATGTCGCTTATTAATTTTATTTTTGCAGACAGATTCAAATAATTTAATAACACATTTTTATCTATCTATCTATCTATCTATCTATCTATCTATCTATCTATCTATCTATCTATCTATCTATCTATCTATCTATAATATATATATATATATATATATATATATATATATATATATATATATATATATATATATATATATATATATATATATATATGACACTATAAGTAAAGAATAATGACCGAGTCCTATTATGCATAGCGACCATGACACAGAAAGCAGTTTTTATTCTCTTTATAAGGATATTGTTCGAGGGACTTGAACCATACTGTGCCACTATGCCGACACCTAAGTCTGTGATCTCATGCTTTAGTGAGCAGACATGACCACAGGCATAAGCTGAATGAAGGACTGAGTGAAACCAAACCAAGATCTGTGATTAACAGGCTAGCAGACCGTGCAGTCCATTTCTAGCCAATGTCTACATCTTGAATTTGTGCAGACATTTAGAAAAAAAACATTTGATAAAATCTTCTTGGTAAAAAGCAAAGAAGTAAAAAAAAATGTTTTAGGTTATTTAACATGATCGATGAGGTGTACGCTTTCTCGTTCTACATCATTTCACATGAGGGTCTATATAGCAGTCCTGTCATCACTGTACAAGATCTCTGCAATACAGAGAGAAGTTTTCCTCCGAATATAAATAAATGGTGAAACGTTTCACGCTAAAAGGTTTGTTTCTTTTTAAGGTTTTTCAACTAAATTTTTAAATCTCTTTGCTTTTCAACTAAATCTTGTGTTCTTGTGTTATTTAGCTCATATAAATGTATTGACCAATCTAAGCACATGATTATGTAAAAGTACATGTTAGCACATTTTCTATTTGTTTCCACATAAGTATCATCATAATGTTTTAATATTTTACTATGTAACAAGCTCCAAATGTGCTTAATTCTTTGGGAAATATCGGATAATATGGTTTAGAAAAGATAACAGTTTTCCTTTCCAAGCAAAAAAGCTGAAAGGTGAACTGATATTTGTTAACGCCTCATTTTTTAAAGGAATTTTTTTTGAGCAACCCTGAAACCAGTTTAATATCTAAGCCTCATTGAGTCTAATTACAATAAACTTTATAGTCTTTAGACTTAAAGTTAAGGCCTCAGATAGTTATGAGCCGCTCTCTTCAGTCTTTTATCTTTGCATGCTGATGAAAGACTCCTGAGACCTTCAAAGTAGAATAACGCTGAGCACTGCTTAAATGTATACAAAGATTAATTTCATTTTTCCCGTTGAGGTTTCTGTTTCACTAAAACGATTAATGTGACCTTGACAATAGCTAACATTTAGCTTCAACTCATTGCAGGCACAGACAACACTGAGTTTTACTCTTTAAAGCTGTTTCTGGAAATAGCCATTTATGAAAAAAAGCTTTTCTCTGAAATTTGATATAAAGACAAAAAATAAAATAAAATGAAATAATTTGATTCAAAGGAATTAATGTTGCACAAAAAATGGCAGAATCTCTTTTAGCATAATCTAAATGGTAAATTCAAAATAAAACAACATTCATTTGCAGTATTCTTTCATTCATTCATTCATTTTTTGCCCCATCCACCAACTAGATTTAGCAAATGTATTAGGTTTGTTGTTTCACTTTTCCTCAAGCTGTTATCTGTTGGCCTCTGGAATATGAACCTGTAATGTGGTATCCATGTGAATGTCATATTCTGGGTTTTGTTTTGGTTTGATTGTTATTTAATCAGTTCGGCCTCTCTCCTGCCTCAGGTTTTGTTTTGGTTTCTGTCTTGTTTGCATTCTTTTATAGCTTGTGTACGGTTGTAGTTTATCCTGTCATGTCATGAGTTTTATTCTTGGTGATTATTTATATTCTGTACTTTGTCTTGGTTCTTATCCTAGTATTAGTTCTAGTTTGCATTATGTGCTTGTGTTCTGTTGAGTCCATCTTAGCTTCACTTCCTTTGATTAGTTCCACTTGTTTTCTGTAATTAGTTTCTACTCTGTTCACCTGCTCAGTCCCCTATTTATTCCTGCTTCACTCCTTTGTTCAGTGCCAGGTAGTCTTGTCATGTTTATGGGTGAGTCAAATCATGATCTCATGTCTGGTTTTGTTTTTGGATTTTTGACTTTGTTTTCCCTCCAGAGAACCTGAGGAGCTTTTCAGTCATGTCACATTACCTGTCAGTTTCTGTTCCCATTTAGTTCTGGATGTTTTTCAGTAGTCTATTTTATTCTTTGGTCCTTTTTGGTGTTGCTCTGCTTTTTGTTTAATAAATTCCTTTTTTAAAGAACCTCTGCTGGTCTGGCTGAATTCTAGGTCTGTTGCCGTGATTCATTACAGTGAATTTTTAATTTCAAGTCAAGTTTACTTGTATAGCACACTTCAGCAGCAAGGCGGTTCAAAGTGCTTTACATTATGAAAACATAAAAACATCATAAACGCATCAAAACAGTCAGGGGTTGTGAGACCAGTAACAACCATTAGATTGCATCAAGTGAAGCCAAAAGTAGGTCCACATTTTGACACAGTGCTTCCTTTTATGACTTACACATTTCTAGTTCAGGGTTTGGACCCATTTTCTAACTTCGAATTCCCAATTCCAGCCTATTTGTCTGCAATGTTTTGAAATCGTTTGCCAGAGATTTTGTGCTACATTTGCATGATAGCATCACAAACTTGTGGCAGAGAGTGGACTGCATATTCTTGATGTACACTTCTTTGGTAGCATTTAAATACCAATGCAATATGTTATCTTAATCAATTATATGTGCTTGATAACCATAAAGCAGCCCATTCCAGTAAAATGTAAGAAAAAAACAAAAAAAAACCAACATGATTTTCAAAATAATTTTCAAATAAAAATTAAATGTGGTTGGCATTCATATTTAGCCCCCTTCAACCTGGTACTCCTACATCAAATCCAGTACAGCCAAAGGTTTTCAAAGATCACTTATAAATATATAGCTATGAATGTCAAGCAAAACACCAGCTAGTTTGATTACAAAACAAAATGCCATGCTTTGAACATTTCACAGAGCACTGTTTAGTCCATTATCTGAGTGGAAAGAGTATGGCACACCTGCAAACCTACCAAAAAATGCCTGTTTATCTAAACTGTCAAACTTAACAAGGAAATAAGCCAAGAGACTCACATCGGTTGACAGGACAACTATTGGTTCTGTAATCTGTACATCTGGGATTTCATGAGAAAGTGAAAAGAAGAAAATAATTTTAAAAAGAGAAAAAAAAAACATAAGTAGTACATTTTGCAGTTTTCCACAAGCAAAGCAGCAAAAAAGAAAATGCTCTGGTCAGATGAGAACTAAATTAAACACGTTTGCCTACATGTGTAATGATTTGTGTCGCAGATAACACTACACATCACTGAGCACACAACATGGGGGTACCTTTCTCCTGCAGGACAGGAGACAGGAAAGCTGATCAGAGTTGACTGGAAGATAGAAGGAGGTAAATACAACCCTAAACTTTTTAGGCTGCCTAAAAACCTGAGACTCAGACATAGGTTTCCCTTCCAATAGCGCAACAGTAAAGATGCCACAATACCATTGATTTGGTTAAGGATCAAAGAATATTGTTATGTTATCATGTCCCAATCAGTGTCCAGAACTATATTAAACTGAAAGCTTTTGGCAAGACTTGAAAACTTTTGTTCATAGATGTTTTGCCTCCAATGTGACCGAGTCTGAGGCTGGTAATGACACGTTTCCGGTTTTGATTGGTAAGAAAAAATTAAACCAATGTTTCAATGTTCCTTCCAGTTCACACTTATACACCTTTTTTTGTTGCCATGTCACCTGGAATGCCAATGAAATACATTTAACTTGCTGTGGTGACAAGACAAAATGGGATAAAGTTTAAATAAGTTTGCAAGACATTGTAAAAACATTTCTGCAGAATCTATTGCTCAAACATTACATCACAACAGGCATATAAATAATTTGTTTAATAACAGACTGCAAAAACATGCACAGAGATCCATATTAATGTTAAACACAGAAATGAAAATCCACCTACATTTATCAGATACTCAGTTAGAATAAAGGCTTCCAGATTAGGTGTCAGACTTCTTTAAGTGAACAGTGCCCACTTTTTTCACACTACTTGTGTTGGTGTGAAACAACTTGGCTGAACGTATCAAAACATGTATGCTGAAGATTGTCACCATGTGTAGCTGCCATTTACTTGTCAAACTGTGTCTCCATTATGGTCCGACATTCTGTGTTGGACTGGACCCTAACTGTACGCATTTGGACTGTACTGACAATTAAACATTTCTAAGCTAAGACCCACACCCCAGTCTGCTCCATGTCATATTAAATATTTTAGTCTAGATAAATACTGGTACCAGTTCAAAATGCTGTATTTTTATGTTTGCCCGGAGAATACATTGCTCAGGAAAATACAGGCTTTAGGTCCCAGCTTTGATCTGTTTCATCACTTTCAGGGTTTGTAGAAGTGCCGTTTGCAATGCTGTATGAACCTTTACGTAAATCCCTCCCACACTAACCTAACACTCATCCGTCTACCATCTACAAACGAGAACATAAAAAAATAATTGCGGTTACAAAGTGAAGCATATTGCTGTAGCACCAGTACCAACAAGTGGAGTTCATGTCAAGTGCTGCTGTCGACCTGCAAAGGTTAAAATATTCTAATACATTATGTCCAACCAGAGGTTTATTTTATTGAACATTTACAGCTCAAATCCAATACCAAGGTTAAAGCCCTGCATTTATGTATGTGTGTGCTTCATTTTTATTCCTAATTTATTACACGTTACTCACATAAAAAGGACAGCTGACATCACTAAGGAGATAGCTGATCTGCCCTGCTGCTCTGGTTGTGCGCTTTACACTTCTTTATAAATTTTTACACATATTAATAGTGAATAAAAACTTTATGCAACTTACATACACATAGCCACAGCCCTCCCCCTGGAGAATAAAGCCTGGTCCCACTCAACCTCTTTTTTTCCTGGAATCATGTTATTTTTCTCTCTGACCAGGGAGTAAACAGTCTCATCAATATAGTGTTTTCTGCTGTCTTGCCACCTACTGCTTCCAGATTATCCGACAGGACTCTAGCACAGGTTTTACAATAAATCATCTCATCCCCTGGATCCCTTCTTTACTCTTCATTGTTCTTAGGTTCTTAGGTTTACTTTGCACCAACTTATCCCCATACAAATAGGAAAACAAGCATTTTAGTATTCAGTATTTTACTATTCTAGTCATTTCAGGCAAACATGTTTGAAATACAGATATATTTTACTATGCAATTCCTTCATGAAAAGACATCTGAATTATGTAGCAGTCAAATCCACCCTAGCCATCACAGTATCAGTCAACTTGTTTGTGTTTGCCACAAACACAAACAAGTTGACTGTTGTGTTTGAACTGAAATCATAATTTATTTTTCAGCCACATGGTGGATTTTCTCTTCAAGAGCTGAAGATCTAGTTGCAGGTGTGAGGATAAGTGACCACAAATAGGATTGAAATATGCATGTGCTTGTCTGACAGTTTTGCAAATGATATTTGATGGATTGCTGAGGTGTCAAGCAATCCTGCTGTTTGATAAATTCCAGTGAATTTAAAGGCTTGTTTAGGAGCAGATTTTGAACGGTGACCTGGATTGGAAACACCTCAGAGGAACTGCACATTAGTCTGTTTGAGGTACATTTAGAAGATGAATAATTTTGTCAAAATAGGATTGGGTATTACATTTTTAGAGGAATCGTGAGGAAACAAGTCTAGATTACATGTTTCCCCGTACCTACATCACTTTTTCCTTGTTCATTCTCTCAAAGGGCCCTTTTGGTGTTTGCACAATGCAGTATTGTTGAGGGTGAAGACACAGTAGATTGAATGAATGAATGAGGTTTATTTTAACATGTACAATAACACATGGCTCTAGAAAAGTAGAAACAGTTATACATTATCAAATAAACAAACAAAAAGATAGAAAACATAAATTTAACATATGCAGGAAAAACCGTAAACATATTTAATCCTGCGCCTTTCTCCACTTTTCAGAACAATATCCAACACACACATATGCCCACAACAGGACCCCCCCCCCAACAACAAACAAACACCAAAACAAAAAAGAGAAGTGCGACAAACAAATCAATGATAACACCTCGAGAAGACTAGCCCTTTGTATTTGTACTAATTAAAAATCATACTTTTATACAACTTCTTAAACAGAATCCTGCTTGAACAACATTTTAGCTCCACCATTAAGCCTTTCCACAATCTCACTCCAGACAGAAATATAGAACGATCTTAATATTTCCTTCACAAATTAATATTTGAAATTAAATTTTGCCCTAAAATTATATTGATTTAAAGAATAATTATGAACGCTACCAGGTAAATATTATTTATTGCTTTAATACAATAGACAAAATCAGCTAATATACTGTTTTAGACTTCAAAAGTAATTGATTTGTGTGATGTATATAGTTGGCAATGTGAATGATCCTGATTGCTCATTTTTGCTGTAGAAATGATGGTTCTTGCGCAGATTTATAATAGATTACTAATTTTATTCGACATGACTATCTTTCTATAGTTTTTCAGGAGAAGATTTCCACTTCATTTAGTGACCTATTTAAAACAGCTCCCTAAAAAAACATGGCTGCCACTACAAAGAACCTCCCCAGCTCTCACCATGTGCAGTGACCCATTTGCCAGGAAAGCCAACCTTCAAAATTTCACATTTTCAGATCACATAGGTCATGCTTATATCTACTCACCCATATTCCACTTCCCCACCAATACCCACAGTCCTCTCTTTCTGATCCAAGCTCTTTTCCCCCATGGTTCTCCTGTCCAAGGTGTGTGAGTCCTGCTCAGTGTAAGCTCATGACTGAGGCCTGACGTATCATCGGTTTGTATCCAGGGCAGCTGTACTGCCAGTTCCATTTATGACACAAGTCGATGTTTAATTTATGCCTCTTAATTAGACAGTAAAGAGCATTTTACACAAAGGAGATGACATCTTGCAAATCAGGGTCTGGATAGAACTTTCATCACAATCAGCTGCACAGAAAAGCATGCATGATAAGAAATGTGACACTATGACAAAAGCTGTTAGATTTTATATGTATATACACATAGCTACAAGCAAAGAAAACCTTCTAATCATCTTCAGTACAGCTACAGCAAAACACAGTGTTCACGAAACAGTGCTGAACACAGAGTTAATATAACACTAAAGATGTTTAAAAGGACAAAGGGAATAAAAAGAACTCTCAAAGGTGGTGAAAACTTTAAGTAAGCAAAACATTTGCTTCTTACATACCCATGCCAGAACATGATTCCATTTAAATCAGAATTGTATTTGTGATTATGTGTACACAAGAGCATATACATACTAAAATTTAGTTGGAGCATCACATCTTAAAAGGCACAAAGGTGTATAAACAACACAACAAAACATAACAAGAATAATTTTTCAGTTCTGAATTGGAGCAGCAAAGTGCAGTAAATAGTGCAAGCGAAAGTCTAAAGGGAGTGATGGCTTTGACAGCTCTAGAGAAGAAGCTGTGTTTGAGTTTATTAGTCCATGTTCTGATGGTTTTTTCGGAATCAGATGTTCAGTGAACAAGGACTCACTGAATTAATCTGATTATGATCAACCACTTTTGTTTTGTCTTTTGTTTGTTTTGCATGTAAATAATTCCTTAATTTAGCTTCTTTTTGATCTTCATTTTGCTTAGTAGTTTAGTTAAGTTTCACTAGCCTAGTATAGAGGATTTGTTAATCGAAATATTGTGTTAATTCAGATAAACAGCATTACATAGTGATATTCTCTGGAGGTTCATATTATTTCTGTTATTAAATTCTTGGACTTGAAAAGAAGTTGTCACTCCCTTATGCTATGTGTGTGCAGGTTTTGCTGTTAAAAGATCGCTAGTGCTCTAATTCATCCCTTTCAACCATTGTCTTGATATCAGCTTAAGAGCTGATCATCACCAGACAATACTTAACAGACAGAGAGTTATTTAATAAGCATTAAATAACTTTAAACAGTGTATAATTGCACAACAGCAAAGCATTCATGAGTGAAGAGGAATCCACTGAGCACACGGCCCCGGGGCTTCCCTGTCTTGGGTAGCAATTCAATTCAATTTAGTTCAATAAAATTTTATTTATATAGCACCAATTCACATCTCATCTCAAGGCACTTTACAAAGTCAAATTCAAATCATATCATCCAGACAAATTGGTCAAAAAGTTGCCTATCTAAGAAAACCCAGCAAATTGCATCGAGTCTTAATCCCATGCTGTTTGATAGTTTTACAAATCAGATGCATATATATGGTAAAGAGAATTGGCCCAAGGACTGAACTCCACAAGTGACCCTAGAGTTTAAAGAAGATTTATTATTAACATGAACAAACTTGAATCGGTCAGATAGATAAGATTTAAACCAGCCTAATGCTTTTCCCTTAATCCCTACAGTATGTTCAAGTCTTTCTAGGATAATATTGTTATCAACTGTATCAAATGCAGCACTGAGATCTAACAGGACAAGTACAGACACAAGTCCATTATCTGAGGCCATAAGAATATCATTAGTGACCTTCACCAGAGCTGTTTCAGTTCTATGATGAGCTCTGAAGCCTGACTGAAACTCTTCAAACAGGTTATTTCTTTGTAAATGTTCACATATTTGATTAGCAACTACTTTCTCAAGAATTTTAGATACCACTTGGGTCCTGTTGGTGAGAAACTCTCTGATTCAGGAACACAGAGATGGGACGGTCTCAGGTCCCAGGTTAAGGGGCTGAACTACAAGCTTGTCGGTGATTACAATGTTGAAAGCTGAACTGAAGTTGACAAACAGCATATCAAAAAAGGATTTAGGCTGCTGTAGATGGTACAGGATTCTGTGAAGAGTTGTTGATCTATTCTTGCTTTTCTCCCTGTAGACAAACATCCACTCCACTCCAGTCAGCCATTTTTGAAACATTCTGGGGGACATTGCCATGAACTGCTGAACATTTTCACTTATCTACTTGTTACTTCGGCATCCTTCAGCTTGGACAACAAAATCGCTCCAAGAAATAAAACTGCCAGATTTGCAAAATAGGTAAGCTGGGAGTCCATGACCTTATTTGGCAGCTATGCAGCAAATATTGTGATGTAATCGTTAAAAAAAGTAATAGAAAACAAAGAAAACTGATTGGCTTGAAAAATATGTCCCAAAAAGAATTTAAAGATATATATACGGCACCTGTACAGACTGTAATCTAATTTTCTGCACTCTTAGAGACTCCAAGTATACAACACAATGTATTTAAAGGTTAAAAAAGTGGATTTTCCAGGATATGTCCCTTTTAAGCTCCATCCCTTTTGCTAAATAGTGGGTTTATGGGAAGTGTTTCCAACTTAATTATTATGGCTATAACTTTTGCACACTCTAATATGGTGGAGCTATAATGTGAATGCACATAAACAATGTATTACAACTGAGTGTTAGAGATTTAACACTGAAATGCGCAAACCTTAAAGGCATCGCAACAATTTCAAGCTTGTCAAAGTGGAGTATATATATGAATATGTTCGTAGTTTAATTGGTAACCAAGGTTACATAGTTCACATCCTTACCTCTTTTCTCAATGGCAACATAACATGTTTAGTAAATGACTTGAATGCTGATAAATATTTTACTCTAATTTCTGATAAGTTGACCCACTGAGGCCTGAGGCAAAATGCGATGCAATATGTAATATTTTGAGGGTGCCTGAGGCCTTGAACAATTTCTTCTCAAACTGTAAAGCTTCATAAAATTATGAACAGTAAATTATAGCCTTCGTACACTGAATCATGTTCTGATTCTAATGACTGGATGTCTGTTAGCATGGTAACCCATCAGTTCCACTGTGTTTTTGATCATCTTATAAATATCTAACATGAGCAGATACACTGGCCTCTTTTATATATATATATATATATATATATATATATATATATATATATATATATATATATATATATATATATATATATATATATATAGATATAGATATAGATATATATAGATATAGATATATATAGATATATTTTTTTAGAGCTGACATATAGCTGGTGGTTTCAGACTTAAGCTGTGGTTTTTATTGTCATTCGAAGACAGAGACAATGCCTTTGGCTCCTCATCAATATGGCTTTCACCTGGCAGTATGCCTTACAGATTATCCACCATGGTGACAAGCATATCATCCAATACTTTTGGCTTTCTTCGTTCCTCTCTTTTTTGAGTAAGTAATGGGTCAAAGAGGATAAAACCGTTTTCTTCCTCTTCTCTGATGGATGCTAATGCACAGTCTGTCAGTACAGAGGTGGCAAAGCCCCCGGGGAGGGTTTGCACTGAACTATTTCTTGTCTGTAAAAAGATCAGGGAGGGTAATCGCTGTCTCTGCTATCCAGGACTGCTCTGCTGTGTAAATTCACTCTTTATCCTAACTCCAGAGAAAGGCAGAGAGAAGTATATATATATATATATATATATATATTTATATATATATATATATATATATATATATATATATATAGAGAGAGAGAGAGAGAGAGAGAGAGAGAGAGAGAGAGCTATCTCTAATGTGTGAAGTTAAAAAAAAGAAGTGTGCTTGCACATGGTTGGAAAACATAGAGGTTTTTGACAAAAAGCAGTATGTTTTCCAGGTGAGTATACAGACTGTCACAGAGTATTTAAGAGAAAATTACCCTATAATTTTTATATCTCACAGAAGGTGATATTGAATCTTTCCATTCATTCATGCCAGTTAGGATTAGTATATCTTTATTAGACCTGCAATGAATGAAAGTTATGCACACACACAGCAACTGACACACTTTATTTATGTCTTATTATACAGCGCTGGGTTAAACTCATTTAATTGCTCAACCCTTGTGGGAGGCAAAATTGAAAACCAAGGTTTAATTTCATAGGTCTCTATTTTCAAGGGATTTTGTTTCACCGTCTCTAAAGCCCTTGCACTATTACTTGTCATGTAAAAAGCAATTACAATCTTTGCCAAGATGAAATGTGTCATCAGAGAATCCATTAACAATGTCCTCAGACCTCAATATTTACAGTCACCACCCTACTTTCTGTGGCATCAATGAGTTTTGTGAGTTATGAAGGACAATTAGAAGACATTGGACGTTTTACCAAATCTGTTGTTTTACTATAATTTAGTTATTCATTCAGAACTCATTAAGAACAAGTTACATCTGAACGCACTTTGCAAGAATAACAGATGAATTTCATATACAATTGTAGGAAATTCGATTTGGTCCAAAGTAAGCTCATGCCAATCAGTTAATCAGTAAAGCAGCCAAATCAAATAGATAGATTCAGATCCAATACAATCTAAACCAAATCTAATTATAACATAAAACCGTCAGATTTAGTTGATAATTTAATTCCAATTGGTAAAGAGTTAATACTATTTAAGGATGCCCCAACCAGTTTCCTCTAGTTATTGATTTTGCAGGAAATTGAAATGACAACCAAATTATGAGCAATAAAAACAATATCTAACGAAATGTCGTTCATGAGTTTCAGACAAAATCAGAACTGCGGAAGAAGGCTGTCCTTCTTTTCTACCAGAGACACTTCTTCATCGCCGCTTTAGTAAGGGAGAAGAAGAAGATGTGAGTGGTTTACTAAATCTGGAAGAAAAAACAAACAAGCACTGCTTTGAAGAAAAATACAAGCCTTTTCAACTCAAGGCTTTAACGACGCCACTGGTTGGACAAAAACCTGTTGCTGACTTTTAAGATGAAATGATTGTAAAACACTTCATTTACAGCATGATGAATTTACAAGAGAGATACTGTTTTGTGTATCGATAGTAGGAATACTGGATAAAAAATTAAGTTTAAAAAGTTTGTTCATTTTGTAATAAAAGCCCATTGGAGATCAAGTAGTTTTAGTACCTGAATAATATTTAATACAATTTTTGGTACTTTTTGTTTTGTTTGAGTTATCAAACTGAACATTCTTCAGTCATCTTAATTAAAAGCAGACTGTAAAAATGAAAGAAGACAACAAAGTATATAAATAAATGTTGACAATGAAGACAGCGTTGTTCTGAGGATCCATGGAAATAAAGCATGTCATTTTGTCAAGCTTGGTTGAAATCTAACCAAATTTAAGATATCTAGACACTGAAAAATCAAAGAAAAACGCAAACAAAAAACTACGCTCAAATTTTAACTAAGTTGATCCAGACATTATTAACATCTTCGGGGTTATATATGTCAGCTGGTCAATCCATTTTTGCTCCTCTTATGGTTAAACCTGTTCACATTTGGATCTCGTCTCCAAAGACTATTAATGCCGTAAGTGTTTTTGTTTGTATAGATGCTACTTTTTAAAAATAAGATGAGCTGCCTTCTCATTTCATTCCTCATTTTCACAGAGGAAAGCGGGGCTTGTTTCTAGCAGTTGTTCAGTCTAACATTCAATATGCAGAATCCTAAAGAGCTTTAGAGTTTTGGATTTTTGTTTTGTTTTGAAAAATACAATGATTGTTGTCTTTGATCTCAATGTGACTTTGCTGGGGTTTCTTTTTCTGGGAGAACCGGTAACTGGAAGAAAAGGCATTGATGTGATGTAGAAGTAGTACACCATTTTATGTAACCTTTCGATCAGAAACGTCTCTTATTGTGTATTCTCTTATTGTGTTTTTAATTTCATTTTCTGATACAAGTCATGTTTAAACTCAGCTAAACTAGCAAACACCCGTCTGTGTGAGTGGGTCCATAATAAATCAGTCACAGATAGATTTCTCAGTGCCAGGGACCGAGACAGACAGGTCAGTCTGTTCTCATAAAAAGCATATGAAGAACATGCCAAGTCGTGTTACTTGTCATTACAGCAGATTGTGCATTTTTCAAGTGTCACTTCATGTCATTGTGGAAGGATGACACCTTGCAGCGCTGGTATAAGTGTAGTTATGACAGGCAAAGTCATGACACGTGTAAGAAATACAAATCCTTTCTTGACATTTTATTGCCACTCAACATAGTCTACAGTGACAGGAAGGAATCCTGCACCTTCTTTCACCTTAGCCCTAAATACATGCAGGTCTTTTAACAGCATGCAGCGTGACAAGATAAAACCCTAACATACACATTTACCCAAAATAATATGGATTATTTTGACACTAATTTGTGCTTCTGTTTTAGTTTCATGTTGTATTTTTTACACACACACACACACACACATATATATATATATATATATATAGAGAGAGAGAGAGAGAGAGAGAGAGAGAGAGAGAGAGAGAGAGATTTTTAAGACTGAAGCTATATAAAACTACTTTCAACTGTATTATCTTATCTCAAATTTTATTGTGTGATTTTCTTTATTATATATCCAAAGAAGAATCGGGTGATATTTCTCAGATAAGGATTTTTTTTAAATAATATTTAAAATTTTAATTTTAGCAATTATGAGAAGTATCAATGAGGTTGCAATCAATGGAATCAAGAATTACGTTTTTGTTAATCAAAAAATGTAAAAAATACAACATGAAACAAAAAAAAAGGAAAAAAAAGGAGAAAAAAGAAAAATCAAACAAACAATGATTATTTCAGCAAACAAAAGGGCAAATATAATGACTAACAAACAACAGAACAAATCCTTATTTTACTCTACAAACTACTACAGGTAAAGGGTATATTTATTCCGTAGTTGGAATTGAATGATTAAGTCATTTTAATTTAGAATAAAACTTAAAATTTATCAAGAGTTTAATATTCTCTCTGAAGCTTACATAAAAAGGATTTACTGCCTATTTCTAAGTTCTATTACCTGTTTTAAAATTATAAATAAAAGAGATGCACAATCAAGATGATCTGTCAGCTTTCAGCACCACAACTGAAAATTGTGCCTCTCTAGGTAACTTTGAAAGAAATAACTTGTATTCCTTTCAGGCCTTTCCCACCTATGTCGTTTTCAAATTTGGAGATAGTTGGGTTCAGCACTAGCAGCAGTTTTGTCTACCAAAGGTCAATATCATGTGGTCAGGCAGTATTGGTCTCTTTACGTGGGGTCTAAGCTTCTGGACCGCTTATATGGATCGCTTATATGAAGGGAAATGCTTTTGAAGAAAAGGTATGCTGAGTACACATCCAAGTGAAAAGGTATGCTGAGTACACATCCAAGTGTCAACAGAGGAGAAAGTGGAGGCTTATATGACTTTGCAGAGAAATTATGACAGGAGCACACCATGCCAATAATAAAATGCATTTAATTTAGACCAGTTGACCAGTTATTTCTGAAATGGTTGGCCTTGTTCTTGGTGGATTTTATGGTTTAGTCCCTTTCTCCGAGCTCAACTAGGCTCCTTGGCAGCATGCACTGATCAACCATTCAGAAGCAGATCTGGACTTATCTGGATATATTTTATGAGACAACTTCTTTAAACAAGTGATATCTTGTCGACTAGGGAAGTCTAGGGACTTCTGAATAAACAAAGTCGACAAGATATCACTTTAGACACAAGAACTGCCTTGTGACCATGACCTTTTTCACATCCACTTTTAATGCCAGAAAACCAACATCATTGCTCTGAATAGAAGAACAAATTAAAACTAATTGTGAATTATATCCAAGCTTTCCAATTTTCCAGTGAAGACAGAGTCAAGTCAACTTGAATGAAAGCTTTTCTCAGTCTCGCTTATAGGTTACCTTTACAGCTGCAGTTTATCTTGCTAATAACATGCATCAAAACCCAGCAAGATCACATGCTTCTCATATTTTGGAGATCCTGGGCCAAAACCTGTCGAAAAAATAAGGGTTTTGTTTGGACCTATCGTTCGGAGAAAAGCAGTTCCGTAACGAGCAATGGCATAAATAATGTTTTTGTGAAACAACTATTAATTTTAACATATATTCCTAACAATTCATGTAAAGTTTTTGCACCCAATCATAACATTTGACCTTAGAAAGCACTAGAAAAATCAGAAACCTAAAACATGTCAGACAAACACATTAGTCTAAGAACTTGAACAATTGAAATACAAAATGTTTTCAAGGGACGCTTGCAATTCTGATACACAGCACAGTAAAAAGGCAGGGAAAAGTTGTTTTTTAATAAAATGTTTATTATTACCATTGTAATATCTTCTGTATACAAGAATGTGTAACAAAAGCCGAATAAGCAATCCATTTTAGTCTTTTAAAAAATGGTAAGGCATGTCTGCTTGTATAACCATCAACTTCAGTTCCCCCAAAACACTTTAAACAGCGTGCACTGAACAGTTCCAAAAAAATCGTAATGTGTTCCTTAGTCATTAAATTTTGCAAGTTACAACAGTACCACACTCACAGCATATGTTTAGCAAAAGTGCAGCAAATGGTTCACACTGAAATGAAAAGACATTGCATAACAAATTTTGTTCTAAACATTCAGTAAAAAATAAATGAGAAACTCCGTTGATCACAGTTTTCCTTTTTTGTTGTTGTTTCTTCCCCTTTGAATGCTGAAATAACTCAGGAGGCTAATAGTGGTTTATTTATGGCTGGCCGGTAAATTAAGCTCATCACTGTATCCTCTGAAATAGGGAATTTGTATTTCTGACTGGAAATATAAAAGTTTGCAGCGAATGCCAACAGTTAATTTTATTATTGTGGGAAAAGACAGGCTTTCTACAGGATCTTTGCAAAAATAACCCCCAAAAAACAGGACCAGGCTCTGAGAAATTCTGTTATCAATTCACTTTCTCTGCTGTGTTTTCAGCAACACCAGCGAAGCCCTGCATTATCCTCCCTCATCCACAGCTCTGATGCAATCACAGCTCTAGCAGAGGCTCTAATAGGTGCCTTCAACCTTTGTGTGGCTGCAGATGCTTACTGTGTTTCTACGCTATGAGAAAACACACTGGTTAAGGCTCACCGATGAGGCTCAAACAACGCTACTATCTGATGCCAATCTGCTGACTTTGCCTTATGAAGACTTCACTGATTGTCCTGTGGCACTTCAGGGCCTGACCTGCCTCAGCTATGTTTTCTTAATACTTTAAAACTGAATTTGTCTTTCACTTTTCACAGATCATGTTATGTTGTAAATTGCACAAATTAACATTTTATTCATTTGCCAAGCATAAAGTCATCAAAGTAATGGATTCATCTGAACCCAGTGCCGTTTCTGCCTGCTTGAATCTCCCCTTTAGGACCACTGCTAAATAATAAAAAAATCATGGTAAATTACAGACTTTTTATTTATATAATAAAAATAACAAGCCTGCCCATTAGCTAAATCAAACGGTTAAATCAGCTGTTTCACAACAAACAAAAATGTTCCCTTTACAGTTAGGTTAATGAGAGTATTTAACACCACAGCGGACTCAACTTTCAGCTATTAAGACTTTCCAATGAATGTTTCTCATCACTCTGACAAAATGAAACACCATCAGCTGTGTTTTTCCTTATAAAGACGTTCAGATTGTTTGCTTTTACCAATGCCAAAAACACAGCTGGGTGTTGGGACCTGATTCCTGATCAAAGTGGAGTGCAATTATTGCCACCAACTTCTGCACAGAAGTTATTTTAAATTTTCAGAGGTGGGTCAGCTGTGTTTACGTGTAAAGCTTCCAGGCTCTGACATTGACAGGGGCTCGCTAGGTCACCCGCTGTACTCTTCGCTGAAATTTACATGAAATGTTCAGTCAATCAAACTGGATTCGCTGACCCAGCAGATATTGTACAGGAGTAACAAGAGCAAGGAGCTGAAGGTGGCCTCCTCTACCCCATGCTCCAGTAACATTGCTGGAGCAGATGTGGATGTGTCTTGTCCCCCGTGCATGTCCTCTTTTTAGTCGCATGAGAGTTTTTAAATTAAGACATTATTATGTGGGTTGGAAAGTGTTTAAGACTACCACTCCTCTGCATCATTAAAAGCTTCAAACTACCACTAATCTGTGTCTGATGCACAAACAACCCAAATAGTCACTGGCTATCCAAAAGTAATGAAATTTTAAGGAAATCTATAGGAAATATGCAAAAAATTGATTTTTTTTTGCAACACTTCCATATGTCAATATTAGAACATGCAAATAGAAATAATGTAAAACTCTGTTGCCCCAACAACACTCATTAGTAGAAAAATAAAACAGGATTTAAAATGGCAGCAGAATATTTATCAGACTTTAAAAAGAGAGCGAGGCGGCCTGCAGATTTACAAAGTGAAACTACCAACATTTATCAAACCCGCACCCCATGTAATGACTTGCTGGAGTGAGCGTATTAAAAATAAATGAAAGGATGTCACCTCTTAAATCGTTGGTTTTCTCAGTAATCAGTCTTAGTTCCTAGTTTCATGTTCTCTTCAACACAGCCTTTTGCAAATTTTATAACTCACAGAGTTCTTTGGAGACAAAAATAGATGAGAAAACACAAACCCACAAGGTGGAGATATCCTGTGATTTACAAGCTGTGTGCTGCCCAAAGTGTGATAGTTTCTGCAGTACATAACCAGATCTCCCTAATTGGTGTGTTTCAAACCAAAAGATCTCCACAAACCACTGTGTGAATTCATTTTGGCTTTTGTCCACTTTATTTGGGACTTTGATCCAGGTCAAAAATCTTTAAATTCATTAAATACGGTGTTCGTATTTACGGGAGTTAATGTTTGAGTCACAAGCTTCTGCATGTATTTCTCTTAGTAAAATGTTAGGATTGTGGAATGGTATGGTAGGCTGTTTTTTTTTATTTGTTAATACAATGAAATCCATCCTGCATTTTAGGCTTCGTAACACATTCTGACAGGTGAGGATTTTATCCTATTCCTTAAAAAGCATATCCGGTATTATCTTGCCGCTTCAATCAATAAATTCTCCTCACATTCCCTGTCTGGGACAAGTCTGGACTGCAGCACCCACACCACGGGCTCTTGTCCTGCAGCCATGGCTTTTTAGTCGTGTCTGCAGAATGTGCCTTAGCACTTAAAGCAAAGCGGTTTTCTACTTGTCTTAGCCATGGAAACCTGAGATATTGGAAGTGCAGCTACCCATATTCTGCAAATGGCATTACCTTTGCTTCCCATACTCTTTCTAGCCTTGTTTTCATTTTGCAAAACTGTGAAACTTTTATTCACATTTAAACATGTAGATTGACTTTCCTTTGCCTACATTACAGCCCCAAAGCTGGGTGCATCCTTTCTCTAAAGAAAGATAAGAAAATAAATTCCTTCACTGTCCCACAATGGGGAAATTCAGGTGTGACAGTGGCAAACAGACATAGTTACACAAAATTAATAGTAAGAAAAAAGAAGAAAAAAGAACAAGCTAGTCAAATCTAAAGTTAATTCTAAAGAAACGCCAAGAATGAAAAGTAAATACCCAAGTAAATATTGCCAAATTTTTGATAATATGGCATACCCTTGTTAAAAATAAGATGTAATATTAAGGTTTAACAGTGGGGAAAGAAATCCAGCCTATTTACAGAACTAAGATAATATAATAATCAATACCAAACAAAGCCAGATAAAAAACCAAAAACCTAACTAAATTGCCCCAACTTTTTGGAATGTGTTACACGCCTGAAAATGCAGGAAAGTACATGTATATAAACAAAGGAAATAGGCCTCACACTGTTTACAATAGAGAGCAGGGTGTGGAGTACTGTATGTGGAGTACTGTATTTGTGTAAAAAGCCTGTCCCTTTTTAATTCTTCATATTTCATAGCGTTGCAATCTTTACATAACTGCCCAAATTTTTATTTTACTAATTACTAAACAATTACATTTTTTATGGTATGGTATTATGGTTATTTTTTACTTTTTTTGATAATTTTTCCCCTCCAAATAAAATATTCCATAACAGTAGAACAAGAGTAGGATTTCTAACTTTCCTTGCAATGACTCACTTTTGGACAGTTTGACATTGGGGAGAACTGTATTTTAATCACTGTATCGTCTTTCCTCAGGCCCTGACCTGTTGCATCCTACAATTAAGGTTTACACATCGGTGCTTTAATCATGCAATGCTGGTTTGGGTGGGAGGGTGCTGTTCAGTCACCTTCTCCTAAATAGATTTCTGCGAGGAGAAAGGTTATAGAGGTCAGCTGTTGTGTAGTGGGAGCTTCCTGTGGCTCTCGGCTGTGCGTCACATGAGCACACTGAGGACAGATTTCCCTTCTGGTGCTCTATGTGAAATCAGCTGTGATGCTGGCGTAAACTTTATGCTTGGTGACTTTTTTTTAATTCTCACCCTGTGCTGCCTTGGTTTGAGGGGAAAACTTGTTTGTCCCATTCTCATCTTCTTATGCTACGGGATAAACATGCCCTCTGTGAGATACTCAGAGCAGCTGTTAATTCATTACAGTGATGCATTTTAGAGGTCCCTGCTGTGATAAGGGACATTTGTAATGTGGAAACAGTTTAAGTGTTCATGACCTGGCTGGTTTTGGATCCTGCAGAAGCACGCGTGAGAGTTAAAAAACATGGCATTTTTCATCTTTTGTGCAATATTTTTTGAACAGTTCGTCCATTGTTAATTTCAGCGGCGGGCCGGCAAAACTTTCTAAGGCTAACCTTTTCTGTATGACCGGGGGTCTCATGTGCTGCATTTCTGGAACACAGGTTATTTGCTTTGCACACTAAGCCTCTACAGCCTGTTAAAGGTCGGAGCCTGCAGGAGACGGACTGAAGGGTATGAATAGTAACCCCAATTCTTTGAGTTCTCAGAGCCCTCTAACCTTGACAGCCCCTTACTTTTAGAGGTGACATACATGCCATGTTAAAGTACATGACCACTTGGAAAAAACGGCAAGGTTGTACAGATGCTTGGTTTGCTCTTGCTGGTCAAACAAAAACAGGCTAATTTCAGGTCGAATCCATGGAAATAAATCTAATTACCGTCTCGTTGCCATATATCTATCTTTACCCCTGTTTCCATTATTCTGAGGGTTAAATGAAATGAGTAAGTGCATGTTATTGACTCAAACAAAATAGAGTAAATCATGTAGCTTAACAATCTTAGCAGGCATTTGTAGTATAATGGCTTGATATTGTTGCTGAAATATAGTTGTAACATAAAAATAAAACAAAATACATATGGAATCTGTATAAAGACGTAGCTTTGACCTAAGCCAGTAAGATTACGTTAGAGTACAATCCTGTTAACTACATACTGTAACCACTTAAAGAACAATACAATCAGTTTAAGTGATCTGAAAATATAAATCTTTTTTTTCCCTCTATACGATGAGTGCCTCTTGCAGCTTTATAAGCAAGCTGACAAAAATAATCTGTGCAAAGTAGTACCCTTAGTGCAGGAATTTAGCACTTTTGTTGAGATAATCAATGTGCAACAACAAAGTGGCCATAAGACCTGCTGCTTCCTTAAGCCACAATGATACGACCAAAGAGGAAACCGAGTGAACTGTTCGGGCTGTATGGACCTGTGCAACCAAATCTAAAACTATGGAGCATGGAAACATCCAATCAAATCAAATCGGAATAAATTATGAAAAGCCGAACGAAACAATGTTTAGTCTGTTTACATCACACCCATGCATGCACATGTAACATCTTTCGGACTTTGTCTGAGGGAAAGAGAACTAATAGGATAAAAACTGTGTTTTATTCTTTTCACTTCATCACACAAAGGAAAAGAAATAAAGGTTTTCCTTTTATCTGAAAATTCACTGATAGAACCACCATAAGATAGTTTTGTTTCCTAAAGGAGAAGCATGATTTTCAAAGCTCACTTTAGAATGATGAGAAAACACCACATATCATTTTTTCAGAGACGATAAAAGCTGGTTCACTGATGGCACCGAGCATTCTTTGGGGGACAAGCAGGATTCTGCACTGCACTCACTTCCAACCCTACCACACCATACAGTCAGCCATTCTCGACATGTTTCCGGGAGGTTCTACATGTCCAGTGAGGGAACAGCAGTATAACTTGCTGCGAAACATACTGTTAATTAACAGTATAAGAGTCAATGATCAGGCCACACTGTATTATCTCCATTGAGTCTGTGCTGCCCATAGTGGGAGTGTGAGAGCAGCCATCACCAGCATGATGGAGGGTCCACAGGAGAGAGACTTGCCCCCAGCAGCAGCTGCAGCCCGTTCGTCGCTTCTGTCTGCTCCGATCACTGGAGCCTCTGTTCCTACAAAAACAAACTCTGTCGTGCAGCCGTCAGAGCAGCCGCTGCCACTTCCAGAGCTACTGCCCTCGTCACCTACGGCAAGAAAATTACACTCATTTAGATGTAAACATGGAAACAATCATGTCTTACAACAGTGGGAAAAAAGACAAGCAATCATTAACTGCAGTTCATTTTTAACCTTTTACAAAAAAAAGGATTGTGGTCACAAGTTCAAAAGTTGTCACAATGAGTTTTCCAGTCAAGATGTACCAATAAGATTAGGCCCTAATTCGTGCCCATTCATACTGTGAAAAACCATTTTCAAATCAGTGATAGCAAAACTAAGAGCTACATTGACAACACTAACCTTTGGTGTGAAGGATTTGACTGAGTGAAGAAAACTCAAGAGTTTTCTATTTTTAATGATTTAAGGATCTTCAAATAAATGTCAGATGAGGCCCAGAGATGTCAGAAAGTATTTTAAAGTAAAGCGTCTGCACTTCACTTAGACTGCAGGAGAGTGAGAAAGAGGGAGACTATCATTATGGTGCGTTATTAGAGCCAAAATTGGGACTATTGCACACACAGCGGTCGCTACTTCACGTTGCATGATGCTATATCCATTCAAAAGCTAGCTACTGATCTGATTAATGATTATGGAGGGTTAAAGGGGACAATATTAAACCATATTTGTTGATAAAGTTTTCATTTAAAAAAATATACTCGTGTATTATATTGGGTGCCTCACAGACATCATATACGTAGACGCCTCGTTGGGCGTGGGTTCGTACGTCAACGTCACCGCCATATTGTATGTGGCAGAAAGAAGTTAAGTTCTGTTGTAGTGAACGTCGATCAGAGAAGATGCCTCATTCCTGTGCTATATATATATATATATATATATATATATATATATATATATATATATGTGTGTGTGTGTGTGTGTGTGTCTGTGTGTGTGTATATATATATGTGTGTATGTGTTATGAATATAAAAGTCAATCAATTGGTTAAATCTAAACATTGTGGTCTTCATTATTTCATAAAACCGTGTCGCACGTGAATCTTTTAAATTCTGATATTGTCACAGATTGGGAACAGACATTTTGAGGGAGTATTAAAGAGAAAGTTACTAGTATGAGAAAAAAAAGTCCTAGGACAATAAAGTAACAAAAAAAGACAACAGTGATAATATTATGAGAAAAACGTCATATTATGAGAATGAAGGGGGGACATTTCCAGAATAGTCACAGTTTGCAGAACTATTTCAGTCCTGGAGTAATAGGGTCAGGTTAGAGTCTTTTAATTATTTTTATTCTTTACGAGTATAAAGTCAGGAGAATGAAGCCAAAGGGATACGAAAATAAACTCGTAATATTGCAAAAATTAAAATATTACAAATATAAAGTATGTTCTGAGATTAAACTCCCTCTGATACTGTTTAAGTGACTCAGACTAACTGCAGATTTGCCACATTTAAGATGGCGGACGCTCTGACGCATCCGCAGCATAGGCACAACCCGCCCAACGACGCATCTACATATATGATGTCTATGGGGTGACTGGCCTAAGCATGCTAGTCATCAGCCTCTCCAAGGCTAACACAAGTGAGTACTCTCCATCTCATTTGCCAGCACGGGCCGCTCAGTGACCGGTGCCGACCTGTTATTTATCAGACCAGTAGCTTGCTTTGGAATGGGTATAGCTTCCTGCAACAAAGAAGTGGCCACTGTTGGGTGTGCAACAATCTTATTTTTGCCACTAATTTCAATGCTATATTATGGCCATATAGTAAAGCTAGTGGTTCAAACCTAGCTACTAACATATGAGTGTGAAGCAATTTTAAAATGTCAACTCCATTTCATCTTTATTGTAAACTAGTAAAACTATTTTACAGCAACTGCTCTACCAAAGTGGCATGAGACCACCTCTGCTCCTAATATAAATGATTAATGATCGCCTACAGCAGTAGGGCAAGAAAACAAGCTTTTCAATGCTGTTTTATTTATATCTTCTTATACAAACTCCTAATTCTTATAATCAGAATTGGCTGAAATTACCATTGGCAGGTCATAGCTTGACAAAAACTGGAGACTGGAAATGAGCCACAAAATTCGGTGCAGCTCTAATTTCCGTTCTACTTATCTAACACTCAATAGGATGGCCTATTTGTTTTGCATAAACTCATCTTTGTACAAATCCGCTGCTGATCTCTCAGGGCCTTGGTTTTTGCTTTGTCATTTCCAGTTTTGCTTTCTGAAATTTACCCCACTAACACATTTCATTTACATATACTTCCACTGAGGAAACCAGCAACAATTCATTACCTCAGTCAGTAATATTCATTTTCCTAAAGTCTTTGAATGCTGCCTAAACTGTTTCTTATTTCTGACTCAGATTAAATTGTATATATTTCTGCTGTGTAAAATTATTTTAACAAACCTAAATTTACTTTAGAAAAGACAGAAATTGGGAATTTTGCAAATACTCAGAGTATACATATGCTATGAGGATGAAAAAAGTAAAGAAACAGAAAACAGTACAAATAAAGTACTGAAGCCACCAAATAAATTAAACAGTTTGATTATATTTCTTCTGTGTTTGCATCTGCATTCCAGTGTTTTAAAAACCAGTTCAACACAAAGCCAACCTTGGACAAGTGAAAATGATATTGAACAATGAAGAGGGTTTTTTCACAGTTTGCTGAGTGCCAATCTGAGTTTTGTTTACTCTGGCCTGTTGGGAATGTTATTGTGATCCTACAGGTTCTGTCGGAAGGGTTATTAAGTTCAATCAAAAGATGCAGCCACCATGGAAAAAACTGAAAGAATGGAGGTAAGCCCTCTACTTCACTCCCTAAATTTAGCTGAATAGAAATGTGCTCAAAAAAAGACTAGTAGATTTGGGATATTTAAATTTTCCTAGGACTTGACCAAAGCATGTTCCAAACTTGTTCTGAAAATGCCTTGAACGTTTTTCAACTTGTGATAAAATACCAAATATCCCCTCTAAGAAACTGTGCAATCCTCCACAATTCCACTTTCAAAGGTAAAAAAAAGAGCCAAACTATTTGAACTGTTAATTGCATCTTATTTGCTTTAGGACTGTGACAACTACATACTTTAAGCTATAATCTAAACTACAAACTATGTTAGCTCTATATTATATATTCTATGTATTCATATGTGCTGTCAAGCCAATTTGTCTTTGTTCAGTTATGTACATTTTCATGTCAAAGACAAAAATAACCCTTTCCACAAGACATGTAAGAATTTCCTTGGTTAGTACCACAGGATCTGATTTTATGGGAACTTAATTAGCCGATCTTAGACGCTGCTATAACTGTGCCTGAACTGGGATTCATAAAACATAGAAAACTCTTTATATGGTAGTTTTATGCAGCCTGGTCCTGTGAAAAATTAGCAAATTTCATGATCTATTTCCTTTGAATACTGCTAAAAGTATGAAAAACAATTTTTTTGTCAGTTTTCATACAGTCTCACATTTTGAGCCTCAGGGTATTCTTCCCACCTCATCAGGTCTAGCAGATCCACAGAATCAAACATGACAGGAACATGTTTCTGTCACGTGGTCCTGGTTGTCTATCATATGTTTTTTTACTCCACACGTAGAGCTATTTATTCTTTCAGTAATGCCTGTCTTGCCTCTGTCATGCTCTGAACATCCTCTGCTGTTGGTGACAAGTTCCAACATGAATGACAAATGAGATCATGTTTCTGTAGTCAGTGTATCTTTGTGAGTGTTGTTTGTCATGTGGTCCAAATCAAAGCTAATGTGCTGTGAGGGAACGAAATGGAACAGGGCTCTTCTATCTGCTCCCCAGCAGCACATATAAAACATTATGGAGATATTTGACGACTTACTGGAGTCCTGAAAGGAGATGTCATTTCCATTGTAGGCGTTCTTTAGCTTGTTGGTCATGACTCGTAGAGTCATGATCTGCTGCCGAATCAGTGTGTCCGGTCGGGTGATGTCCAAAATCACTTCTGGATTGTCCACCTGGTTGGTAAGACCTCCCTTTACCACTTCAGGGAAATATCTGGAAACAGAATAAATAAAAGAAATTCAGACAAAACATTGTAGCTGCTTTAAAATGGGTGAATATGCTAATTTCTTTTTTTAGCAAAGATGTGAAGCAATAATGTAACAAAGTTGAAATAAAATATTTTCATAAAGGGTATGAAAGAGACACCATTTCATGACTAAAATTAGCTCTCCAGGTCAGCTATGATTGTCAAGTTTATTTTTATTTGCTTAATACTGGAATAATTAGCAAGATCATTTTTAGATAATTTTATAGACATTTCTGCAAATTCCCTGCATTTTAATATTGTAGGAAAGCTCAGATGATGACGATGATGTCATGGCTCTGTAAGATTTTAGAGGCACACCCATCTGTTGTCGCATTCAAACCAGACTTTAAACACACAGCTTCATTGTGTAACATCATAGAAAAAATTTATGAAAGTCAAGATATCAGGAATAAATTAGAATTAGAATCAGGTTTAATCACCAACTAGCTTCATACAACAAGGAATTTGAATGGATTTTGATTCCACTTTGATTTGAATGAC
The DNA here is from genome assembly GCA_037039145.1 of Fundulus diaphanus. Lineage (NCBI taxonomy): Eukaryota > Metazoa > Chordata > Actinopteri > Cyprinodontiformes > Fundulidae > Fundulus > Fundulus diaphanus. The sequence continues at coordinate 32,612,425 of CM073122.1, read as the reverse complement.
ATTACGTACAACATACAATAAAAGGTAAATAGAAATATTTGTCTTGGAAATATAAATACATGCATTTTCAACTAAAGATGGAGACATGATTGGATTGGTGCAAATTAGACTATATCTGTCTATTCTGACCTTTAAATGTTCATCTGTCTCTGTGGTGGCTGGTTTTAGAACGCTGTTTAAAGTCTAAACTGTTTGTGTGCAGGATGTCTGGGGTCTGTGGAGATGTTAGTCACCCTTTCTCTGACCCTAGACCTGTACAAGTCCTGGATGGAGGGAAGGTCAGCCCTGATGATCCTCTCTGCAGACCTAATTGTTGCTGTCTAGACCTGTTCTGTTGTATGGATGAACAAAAACACACGATAATGGACAAACAAAGGACAGACTGAATGATGGCAGCGTCGGAGATGACAAGCAGCTTTTGTTGAAGGTTGTATTTCTTAAGTTGCCACAGGAAGTACAGTCTTTGCTGGGCCATCTTCCAAACAACTAAGAACCATTTAGGTTCCCAGGAACGAGGGGTTCCTAGGAACTGGACATGATCCACAGCGGACACAGGCTGTTTGAGCGGTGTGGTGGTGAGGGGAGGCAGTGTGGGGGGAGTTCCCCTCAAATCCACCGCCATCTCTACTGTCTGTTTTTTTTCTACTATCTGGTTTTGCTCCAGGTGGTTCTGACTGCACCAGTGGACCAGTCGATCCGCCTCCTGTCTGTATCCAGATTCAACGCCCTCCTGGATCAGATCAATGATGAAAGGTGCAATCATTTGTGCGCAAAGAGAAGAGGATTGGGGAGAAATTGCACAAGTGTTGGTGTTTATTTATAAATAAACTTGCCAGTCTCACCTGCTGCTGCAAGTCATTCAGGAAGCTGGTAATCCACTGACAAATGGAGGCTGTAGGCCATGATACTTCTCAAAGCCTTCCAAACTCTGGCTGAGTTCTCAGTTGAAAAAATGTGTTTCAGGTTCTCACTCTAGCCTCTATTAGCTGCTCTGATCTTCTTGTTGAGCTTGCTCCTTGTCTGCTTATACAGGGCTCAGTCCACACTGCTGTAAGTCTCTTCCTAGTTTTTACGCATCTTCCTCAGATGTGAAGTGCGCCATGATTCATTATTGCAAAATGATGTGGAATTTGTGCGAAAGGTTCTCTGAGCTTTACCAACACAACTGCTCCAGATCCTTGGCAGCTGCTCTGGTCATTAATCAAACCAAAAGCCTGGCATGGTGGTGTGACTAATTGGAATGCTGTTTTCATTTCCCACACGCACATTTCAGATCACACGACTCATCTCTCAGCCTTTAAACTGTGTTTTAACTAAAGTCATTTAGTCATTCATAGTCTTGCTTTGAATTCAGAAGTTGGTAGCCTTATGGCAGAACACTCGAACAGGGATGACAGCTTCAGTGGACTTGGACACGGAAAGCTGGAAAGCCGGGGTTAAAGCAGTGTAGTGGAGAACAATGAAGAGTTCAGGACTCCAGGGATGGAGTAGAAAAAGTAAACCACTGTGAACAGGTGGTCCCAGACCAACCATAGTCATTAGACTAATTTCTTTAAACAATTTAGGAAAAAAGATAACACATTCATAGATAACAATCAATTTAAATATTTTGGCCCAAATACAGCTTATGTGGCCCTAATTATTTGTGTTCTCAAGTACTGTACTTAACTGGGGATATTCTTCAAGTTCATATTTCCATTACGTTGGGTGACCTGAGCCATGGTATGTATAATTTCCACTAAATCTTCAACAAGCACTAAGACTAGTTAATCAGGTGCGCTTCATCTACAGGTCCTGAATTGTCCCCCCCCCCCCCCCCCCCCCAACCTAATTTCTAACGTTTTATCTACTTGTGTGCATTTCAATTGTGACTTCCAAAACCAAGGTGCTTATGTTGATTATGTCCCCAGATGCTTAACAGATCCTCCTGCTGTCGGGGTGCTTCTTCAGTTTAGTGACCCACTGCAACAGTGGAATCCAGAATGCAATTAAAAGCAGTGAAATCATACAAACAGCACATCATCATATTGTCTCATGGAAGCTATGGTTTAAAAGTAAAGTAGGAAAAAAGTAGAAAATTCAAAACTTTGTAAGAATTTGTACCTAACGCAGATCTTTAATGAGCCAGACCATGCCCTGACCAAGGTGCAGGGGGGTCGGAGGTTTGGTGGTGAAAAGGTTCCTGCAAAAGCCATGATTTTCAGCACTTAACTGAAGATTCTGTCACAGCAACTGGACTTTACTTTTACTTTTTAACTTCTGTGTTGGAACAAAAGCGCTGTCAAATGACCCATCAGTTTTAACCTCTAACAAATGACTTTCACAAGCCCATCAGTTCCCCAGCACTTAATTTGGTTTATCTTGTAAATATTTCAATTAATATGATCAGATCTCAATAATGTATGATATCAGATAAGAGTGGTTGGGTTGTACTTGCAAATAAAAATAGAAATTACCTCTATAGCATGATTTAAAGGTAATAGATAATATCAACTGGCGAGGAGTTTAAACTGGGAGGTCACTGAAACTGGGAATATTCAATGTTTATCACCATGCCAATACAAAACCCCCTAAAACTACTACCTCCTCATCAGGGGAGTTTTCTTGGGTGAATTTCTATTGCTTTGTGTGATTTGGCTCTGATTCCTCCAATGGGAATATAGAGATTGAATAAAAGTTTTGTGGTTCATGAAAAATGTTCCTGTAGTGAAAATCTTTTGAGGCCTCTTTATGAACCTAAATCCCGACACAAAAAAACAAACAAACAAACAAAACAAGAAGGTACAATTCACCCATTTTATATGTTCTTTATCTCTCTCAGGGATTCTGTGGATAAACCAAAACTTTACTCTGGACCTCTAGACACAACCATGTTCTGGTGCAGAGACAGAACGGGATGCTCTGGTTCATCAAACAGTGAGAGAATTCAGTATTCTTCCCTATAGATGGCTTTAATGACTTCTGATACACAGATCAAAGCACTATATATGTAGTCAAAGTTCTCCTACCAGCCATGGTTCTCAACTATTGCCTTTTTATTCCAAAGGATTGCCAAAGAGTGGCAGTCCTGGATTCTTGGATCCCTTTGGTGCAGTTGTTTGCATGAGCTGAAGCATTTTTTTGTTACTTGCTTTTTCTTCAGTCTTTGCTGTAACGTTATTCCCAGCCAGCCGCGACACACCAGAGTGCAAATCCTACTTATGTCTAGATCTTGTAAAAAAGGGTTTTTTGTTTTCTGTGAAGCTTTTTACTTACCTTGCTGCTCGGTCTGTGCCCTAGATACTCTGGAACAACTTCTTTGTGTGCCTGCCTGCCTGTCTGCTCACACACAGCTTGAATTGAATCACAGCTCGCCTTTATTGTGTATTGTCAAATAAGCTCCTTATTTATTTTCAGCTTTGCAGAGCCTTCTTTAGGAAAAGTATTAACAGGTTAATATTTTTCCTGTCCTGCCTTGAGATGCAATATCAGCAGTGTAAAAAGGTCCTAGCAGCAAATCAGAACCTAACTGAAAATAAGTTTAAATATTAGTCATAATAAAAATGTATTTTTCAATTTAACTCCGCATGTCATCATTCAACCGCTGGTTGCCTAGGTGGTGTCCTGAAAACGATGTGGACTACACTGATAACTGGCAAACTTTCTGGGGAAAACCTGGTCTGATCCGGAGAGATGGCATCCATCCTACTTTGGATGTCGCAGCTCTTCTTTCCAGGAATATGGCTGGATTTATTAGTTCTCCAAAATGCTGACAACCCAGGGTCCAGATCAGGAAGCAGAGTCGTAGTTTAACACACCTCTCTGCAGCTTCTGGACTGTTACCCACCCATTACCCTATTGAGACGGTGTCTTTCCCATGGCCAAAACTAAACAGATTAAAAACTGATCTAAAAGGAGCAAATCATAAAAATCTTATAAAAATCAATACGACTCAACTTGAACCAAAAAAATAAAGCAATTAAATGTGGTTTGTTAAATATAAGGTCTCTTACTCTAAAGACTTTGTTAGTTAATGAATTGATTTCTGAAAATCAGATCGATTTATTTTGTCTCACAGAAACCATGCTGCAAGAGGACTACGTTAGTATAAATGAGTCAACTAATTATTTAAATTTCCACATTCCCAGAACTACGGGAGGAGCAGGAAGATTAGCAACCATCTTTCAGTCTGATTTGTTAGTCCCAGGCCAACAAATAACTACAATTCTTTTGAACATTTAACCCTTGGTTTCCCTCATTCAAACTCCAAAGCAATAAAACCTCTTCTGTTTGATGTTTTGTATCGTCCACCAGGCCCTTATTGTCAGCTTTTAGATCAGTTCTCAGACTTCTTACCTGCTTTAGTGGTTTTTATAGTGGGGGATTTTAACATTCATGTTGACAATGAATGTGATAACCTTAATGTAGCCTTTAATATTATCCTAGATTCCATTGGTTTCTCTCAAAATGTGCATAAACCGACACACTCTTTCCATCATACGTTGATTGCGTTGATTGCTAATAATTAACAGTATTTCCTCAACCCTGTCCTATCTGACCATTTTTTAATAACCTTTGAGTTCAATTTAACTGAGTTCTCCACCCCCAAAAGAAGGTTTCATTATAGTAGATCAGATAATGTTGTATCAAACTTTAAAGAGTCTGCCCCCCTTTTAATTTCCTCAGCATCACAGAAATGCCCTGCAGATGGCAGCAATGTTGTTTCTTCCCATTCACAAATTGACGACTTTGTCGACGGTGTCACTTCCTCATTGCTTTTTGCATTAGACAACGTAGCCCCCCTTGAAAAAAGAAGGTGATTGTTCACAGGAAGCTGGCTCACTGGTTTAAAGCTGTGCTCTTTTAAGCACAACATTAGGAATTTGGAGAGAAAATGGCACTCTCTAGAGCAGGGGTTCCCAAACTTTTTCAGCCGCGCACCCCCTTCAGTGTCCCAACCGGCTTGGCGCACCCCCCCCCCCCCCCCCAAATAAAAAAAAGGAAAAAATTCTGTTGCAGTTACATCAATTCAACCATCTTAACAAAAGTTGTGGGAATAAAATTAGAACATAATTTGAATTAAACTGCAATAAAGTTGCAACATCCACAACAGAATCCTGAGGCTTTTGCAGGTGCATCAGTGGCTCAGCCTGGAGCGAGAGAAAGAAAGAGACGCTCAGATCGGCCACACCTCCACAACCTGAAACGTCTCTGAAGCAAAGGATTAAACTGATGATCTACCTGTGTGTGTTCTCACTTTTTTTTGTGTGCACCAGCTTCTTAATCTGAGTCACAATTTACAAACATGAAGAACTTTGATTTGTGTCCGATGACGCGCGCGCGCTCGAGAGAGAGAGAGAATTGCAGACCAGAGTAACAATAACCGAGCGCTCCATAAATATGTTATTAATCAGAGAAAAAAAACTTTTACAGCGGCTACATTCAGCAGGTAAACACGCCCAGGGCAACACACCTCAGCTCCCCTCAGCCCCACCCTCGGTTTGTCCCTGTCTGAATATGCGCTAAAACCGCATCTGTAAAATGAACTGCGCCTGTCTGACTCTCAATGAAACGTATTGCAGCTCTGTGCGTGAAGAGTCAATAAATCGCGGAGGCTGCAGCGGGGGGTGGGCGAGTCATGCGCGTCAGTGCTGGTAGAGGTTCAGAGTCACCCCAACAGGACCAGCGCTGGTTGGAGGTGCTGGGCGATCGAAAGAGAGACTGGTCGCTCAATTTAAGCTTGTAAAAACTTTTGGCCCGAATTCAATTGTCCCTCTACTGACGTACACGACGTGAAGCGAGGAAAGAGTTGGAGAGACATTTGTCAATGGTTTGCAATTCACTCATCTGTTGCCTCCGATTCCCTGGTTTCAGCCAACTGAACATATTTGCGAGAATGAATCAAGCTGCTTCTTCTACGCATTGAAGCACAATGCGTAGAAGAAGATAAATTCATATTATAATGTATAGAATAATGTGTAGAACAACACTTTTTAAAATAAACAGATTTTCATGTCAATACATTTTATTTATTTATTAAATTTGCTGTTTTGATTTTTGTTTCCACATAGGAAATGATTATTTACACGTCTTTATGGTGTGGGGGAAAAAACACTGTCAAACCGCCATTACAGATTTCAGCTCGCGCACCCCCTAGTGGCAGCTCGCGCCACACTTTGGGAATCCCTGCTCTAGAGGAATCCTACCTAATCTGGAAAGACAGTCTACTGTTGTATAAAAACACCCTTCGCAGAGTTAGAGCAGCATATATTTCACCATTAATAGAGGAGAATACAAATAATCCTAGGTTTCTCTTTAGTACAGTTGCCAAAAGTACCCAGAGTCATGGCTTTTTTTGTCCACCCATTTCCTTAGCTCTCAGCAGTAATGACTTTATGGGATTCTTCATAAATTAAATAGATTCTATTAAAAATAAAATCATTGGCATCCTCCCAAACTTGATTACCTCATCATCAGTAAGTGAGGCAGTACTGGAGAATCTTTAGAACCTGATCTGTGTTTGAACTGTTAGACGCAATAGAGCTTTCTGAGTTATCTAAAACTTTTGCTTCATCTAACCTGGTATGTTAGACCCAATCCCAACAAAGTTATTTAAGGAAGTATTCCCTTTGATTAATGCCCTCATTTTATACATGACTAACCTATCCTTAGTAAGTGGATATGTACCACAGGATTTTAAAGTAGCTGTTATTAAACCTTTACTTAAGAAACCCTCTTTTGATCAAGATGACTTAATAAATTACAGACCTATATCTAATCTCCTTTTCCTATTAAATATTTTAAGAAAGTAGTTGCTAATCAAGTCTGTGAACATTTACAAAGTAATGATCTATTTGAGGACTTTCAGTCAGCCTTCAGAGCTCATCATAGCACCGAAACAGCTTTCGTGAAGGTCACTAATGATATTCTTATGGCCTCAGATAATGGACTTGTGTCTGTAGTTGTCCTGTTAGATCTCAGTGCCGCATTTGATACAGTTGATCACAATATTCTCCCATCTATCTATCTATCTATCTATCTATCTATCTATCTATCTATCTATCTATCTATCTATCTATCTATCTATCTATCTATCTATCTATCTATCTATCTATCTATCTATCTATCTATCTATCTATCTATCTATCTATCTATCTATCTATCTATCTATCTATCTATCTATCTATCTATCTATCTATCTATCTATCTATCTATCTATCTATCTATCTATCTATCTATCTATCTATCTATCTATCTATCTAATCTCTCTCTCTCTCTCTCTCTCTCTCTCTCTCCATCCATCCATCCATTGTCTTCCGCTTATCCGGGGTCAGGTCGCGGGGGTAGCAGCTTCAGTAGGGAGGCCCAGACGTCCCTCTCCCCAGCCACTTGGGCCAGCTCCTCCGGGGGAACCCCAAGGCGTTCCCAGGCCAGCCGAGAAACATAGTCCCTCCAGCGTGTCCTGGGTCTTCCTTTGGGCCTCCTCCCGGTGGGACGTGCCCGGAACACCTCACCAGGGAGGCGTCCAGGAGGCATCCTAACCAGATGCCCGAGCCACCTCAACTGGCTCCTCTCGACGTGGAGGAGCAGCGGCTCTACTCTGAGTCCTCCCCGGATGACTGAACTCCTCACCCTATCTCTAAGAGAGAGCCCAGACACACTACGGAGAAAACTAATTTTGGCCGCTTGTATCCGGGATCTCGTTCTTTCGGTCATGACCCAAAGCTCATGACCATAGATAAGGGTAGGAACGTAGATCGACCGGTAAGAGCTTTGCCTTTTGGCTCAGTTCTCTCTTCACCACAACGGAGCGGTACAGCGCCCGCTTCACAGCAGACGCCGCACCAATCTGCCTGTCGATCTCCCGCTCCATCTTCCCCTCATTCGTGAACAAGACCCCAAGATACTTAAACTCCTCCACTAGGGGCAGCACATCCTCCCCAACCCGGAGAAGGCACTCTACCCTTTTCTGGCTCAAGACCATGGTCTCGGATTTGGAGGCACTGATTATCATCCCGGCCACTTCACACTCGGCTGCGAACCGCTCCAGTGAGAGCTGTAGATCACGCCCTGATGAAGCCAATAGGACCACGTCATCCGCGAATGGCAGAGACTCAATCCTAAAGCCACCAAAACGGATCCCCTCAACACCTTGGCTGCGCCTAAAAGTTCTGTCCATAAAAGTTATGAACAGAATCGCTGACAAAGGGCAACCTTGGCGGAGTCCAACTCTCACCGGAAATGAGTCCAACTTACTGCCGGCAATGTGGACCAGGCTCTGACACCGGTCATACAGAGACCTAACAGCCCTTATTAAAGGGCCCGGTACTCCATACTCCCGGAATACCCTCCACAGGATCCCTCGAGGGACACGGTCGAATGCCTTCTCCAGATCCACAAAGCACATGTAGACTGGTTGGGCAAACTCCCATGCCCCCATAGGATCCTGCTGAGGGTGTAGAGCTGGTCCAGCGTTCCACGACCAGGACGAAAACCACACTGCTCTTCCTGAATCCGAGATTCGACTATCCGACGGACCCTCCTTTTCCAGAACCCCTGAATAGACCTTACCAGGGAGGCTTAAGAGTGTGATTCCTCTGTAGTTGGAACACACCCTCCGGTCCCCCTTTTTAAATAGGGAGTCCACCACCCCAGTCTACCAATCCAGGGGAACTGCCCCCGATGTCCACGCTATGCTGCAGAGCCATGTTAACCAACACAGCCCCACAACATCCAGAGCCTTAAGGTACTCAGGGCAAATCTCATCCACCCCCGGGGCCTTGCCACCGAGGAGCTTTTTAACCACCTCGGCAACCTCAGCACCAGAGATGGGAGAACCCGACCCAGAGTCCTCAGGCTCTGCTTCCACAATGGAAGACGTGTTGGTGGGATTAAGGAGGTCTTCGCTCTCTCTCCCTCTCTCTCTCTCTCTCTCTCTCTCTCTCTGTATATATATATATATATATATATATATATATATATATATATATATATATATATATATATATATATATATATATATATATATATGAATAGATATGCTTCCGATTGGTAAAATTATCGGACAGCATGGGATTAATTTCCACTGTTTACTGATGACACGCTATATTTATCCATAAATCCTGATGAATCCAATCAATTACTTCGACCACAGGTATGTCTTGATGACATCGCAACCTGGATGACTTTAAATATCCTGCTTTTAAATTCTGACTAGACAAAAGTTGTAATCTTTAGACCAGAGTCCTTAAAAAAGAAACTTCTTAATCAATCACTTATTCTGGATAGCATTAAATTGGCCTCTGGTAATAAAGTAAAAAAATCTTGGTGTTATTTATGACCAAGACATGTCATTTAAATCCCATATTAAACAGGTTTCCAGGGTTTCCCTTTTCCACCCCCGGAATATTGCCAAAATTTGAAATATTCTGTCCAGGAGTGATGCTGAAAAACTAGTCCATGCATTTGTTACTTCAAGGCTGGACTATTGTAATTCTTTACTATCAGAAAGTTCACAAAATGCAATTTGAAGCCTTCAGCTGATCCAAAATGCTGCAGCTAGCTTCCCTTCCTTGGCTTCCCGTTAAATCAAGAATAGAATTTAAAATTCTCCTTCTCACGTATAAAGCCCTTAATAATCAAGCTCCATCATATTCATAGTAGGTACACCTGGTCTGGCGTTCTGTTAGCTGTGACATCATCCAGGAGAGGCAGATCATCCGCTATTATCATATAACATAGAAAGGATTCTTGGATCAATGTGTGCTTCTGTGCTTTTTTTGTGTCTCTACTCTGTCTTCTCAGTCAGTCGAGGCAGATGACCGTTCACACTCAGCCTGGTTCTGCTGCAGGTTTTTGGCGCTATATAAATAAAATTGAATTGAACTGAACTGAACACATTCAAAATAAAATGTAGAATGATTTCACCTTCAAATGTGTTCATGGTTGTGTCAGAACAAAGAACAAAGAACTGCGCTGACTGTGGTCAGGTTGGACACACTTCACAAAAAGGCACCTTTTCGCTCAAAGCCCACATAATTATGCTTGTCTTTCAAAGCCTAAAGAACTAAAATATGCAGTTACTTTACATGGGAAAAAAACTTTGCCTACAATGAGGGAGTGGCTGCTGCAACCTTAATGTATTTACACCTGCTAATATATATTCCTGTTCAGGATTTTCTGGTAGAGTTCAGAGCTCATGGTTCTAATAATTAGGGCAAGTCGTCCAGGTCCTGAAGCGTGAGTAGCCCAACACTATCACACTACCTATCAATGTTTTTACACTTGCTATTCATGCTGTATAAGTTCATTTTTCCCCATATTTTCTATTGAGTTGATCAATTTAATACTTGCATACATATGGTCATTGGTCTGTATTTAGAGAACAGAGTAACTATTTAATAAAGTGTTCCTGGAGGCCTGGCTGGTATTTCATTATCAATTTAACTACCAGATTTAGAGCAGTGCTTAAAATGGCACTGGCGACAGCATATATCTTTTATTGCACCATCTGGCAATTCTGCTACTTGGAGAGGATCGAAGCGATGGAGTGATACGTGTTACCCTGCCAGCATCTCCAGTTCACTGTCGGAAAGAGCCTCTTTCTGACCAATCAACTGTCAGTCTCAGGGCTACTTTACAAACTGCTCTGGCGACAAGAGGTTTTTGAAGCTCCACAGTCCTTCGGGTATTAGAGCCTTGGAGATTATGCACGGCACAAGTTCTCTATCGTGGTGCAACCATTGTAGTTTCAGAGAAACTGTTAATCTTTGAACACAATGTGGTTATTTTAATACCTGGCAGGAAAAATGTGATAACAGGAGAGCGGTGTGAATTTAGTTCGAGTCATTGAGTCCTCACCTGCCCTTTGTGTGGCTGTTCCAGCACTGTTCCTCGTCAGACTCTGTCAGTTTGCCTTCGGCACAGATGTCATCTGGTAATTTGGACCAGAACCTCTTGGATTCCTTTAACTTCTCTTTGATGTCAATCACCTGCCATTGGCCAAAGCAGTGGAAAAAAGGTATTGAGATATTGATGTCCTATTTCAATTCAAAGGTGGTAAATAAGGACCCAGAATTTCCCTTGTTTCAAAAAATTAAAATTACATATCTAAATTAAACAGGAAAAGAGTCAATGTAAATGAATAAGTACAATTTAAGACAGCCTATTTAGCACTGTAACATTCATGCATCAAGTTTGTGTGCCTGTAAAAGCCCTCCTGTTCATTTATTCCACAAAGAGAGAAGAGCTGACGGACAACACAGTCCACCCCCCCTCTTTTGTTCACTTCCATCCATGTTCTGTTTATCTCTGATTCATACAAGACAGATTTGAGGTTTCAAATCTGATATTTGGAATAAGTGGTCACCCCCAACTGATTCCATCTGGACTTAACAAGAAGCTTGAGCGTGTGAGCAGCAAACAGGAGGGAAAAAGACAGCACAATTGTAATCCACTGAAACATTTTGTGATTCTTTATTGCTCTTTGTTTTCAGTTAAGAAGATGGATACAAAACTCCTAAACCATTTAGATATTTAGTGAAGGAGGGATAAAAAATCTTACAATAAAGATGAGGAAAAGGACAATACTCTTAAACTTGATGTCATTTTTTTTGGTTTATACTATTATGATGCATGGCATTTATAAAGAAAATTTGGTCTGAAGTTTTTTGATTAGATTTGAGAAGGCTATCTTCTAAACTGAACTTCTTGGTGTAAAAGACAATTCATCTTTTGAAAACCAGATCTCAACCCTTTAAAGATGATGTGCAATGACTTCAAGTTAGCCAATGAAATATCTTTGGAATATGATTAAGCTGATTTTTTTGAGGAATAAACTGAATTATTCCGAGGGTTGAATGTGTCTGATCTATCGTGATTGCAAACTTTTTTAAGTTAAATTATTTATTTTCTTTTTCCATCTCTGCTGAGAATGATTAGTGTGAGTTCACTAAAAGGAATATGACGTCATTGCATATATTACAGCTTCAGTCCTTTTGTGTATTGAAAGAAACAACACTTAATCTGATGGAACTATACAAAGTGACGCACAGTATGGCTATTAGTGTATTTTACATAAAAAACAGACAAACTGAGCTCTGTATTTCAGACAGACAACAAATTCATCCTGTGTGCCTCTGACTGACATGATGTATATTTTGTGAGAAAAACCTGTGTAGGTAGGCCTCAACCTTCAACGTGAAATTCTATTGCCTTTGGCTGTGTTTCAATTCTCCCAGTAAATTGTTTTGGACTCTAACCAATTTCAGGTACTGAATTGTTCAAGGCTCGGTAAAGCACAGACTGAAAAATATCAGTCAGTATGGAAGGAAACAAAAAAACACGGGACTGAAGAAAATGCCCAAAGTCTGCATCCCTGATGTTAAACTTCAGTCGAAGTATCCCACCATTTTCTTTTTTTTTTTTTTAGCTCTAACTAATCGCTCTGGCTCCGTTTTCAATCTTTGAAAACAGAGCCAGAGCTACATAATTTTATTTAGGCCTTTTTTAAATTAAAGTCTCAGTAAAGTACTGGAGTAGAAACTAGGATAAAAAAAAAAAAACTTGAAATCCTATTTTTCCATTCCTATTTATTACAGCTTCATTAATTAAATACTGACATGTGAGTGACACAAGCTAAAGACTTAGAGCTCTCATTTCTCTCTCGGTTGGTTGAAAGGCTACATGAACAGATGGAGCTTGCTCATGTGACAGGAAGATTAATCTGCTGACATACAAGCTCAGTAATGATCGAATATGAACCTGGAGGTTAAAGACCAAGAAATAGTTGGTGGGGTGGCTTAAGAAGTTTGCATGAAATAAAATTTCCAGTTTAAAATTTTCTTTGGCTTCTTCGATATCTATATAATATTAGCTGGTTATTCAATGACAAACAAGTTATTTATTTATTCTTGTTTGGATTTCAAAGTTTCATATTCTGGCAAACAATGAACACAACTATTCAGGAAATGCTGATAAATAAACTAACTTCCTGGATTCAGTAAAGCTCTAACAAGATCTCATGTGAAAAGATACTAAGAACTAAAGATATTTCTTATCAAACAATGTCTTGTCAATAATTATTCAGTGTGTGTTGCCATGTAATTATCTGATGAAGACAGCTCTCGAATATTTCACCATACATTAAAAAATATTTTCTTATCAAATGGACTCCATCTAGTTTTCCAACAACTGCATTGCTGTAGGTAGGATTTAAAAGTGCATAGCCACGTTATATTACTTTTTTATATATTTCTACGTCAGTAGCTCACCTTGGTTATATACAAAATTTTTATCAAATATTATCACGTCCTGCTGGCGTATTAGTCGATATGTTGGTGTTTTATGCTTTGTTTTTGGTCAATTTGTTAGTAAGTAAAGCCTTTTTATGTTTATTTACAATATTAACGGAAGTACGTACTGCGCAGCAAAACAATGCAGAATGGTCCAAGATCCAGTGAAAAATGCGCAAAAAATAAAATAAATTAATTCTAAGAGGGAAAAGACTGGAATGTCGCTGAGAATACAGTATGAACGTTGGTGTTCATTGAAGTGGACGCTAAACCTGCAAATTGCTCAGATGTGACTGCAGAGTTGACTGACGCGAGCAAATGGCAAATGTTCTGATATGAGGTTCTTAAAGTTGCTGTAATTCGGTTTATTTAATTAATAACGGTTGGTCTTCGATCAGGCCAAGCTGCCGCTCTGAGTTTAACGCATGGACATGTTATGATTACATTTAGATTTCATAACATGAAAAAAAAGCTTTTATGAACTGCTTTCTAGTTTTGAAAACTGAAAAAGTACAATATTTACCCCAATAGAAATATAAAAATGCTATATTGTGTTTCTTTTTATGTAAAAATAATAAAAAGAGATTAACATGTTAATTTTTAATTTCTGAATGAGTTTTTCATATTGTCCACTCTTTCACTATATACTGCTCTATATAGGGTTTGGAAGGCTTTCTTATACTTTCACTAAGTTGGAATATATATATTTTTTAAGAATATGGGAAAAAATATTCTAAATCTACCTTTGTTATCAAGCCTAAATCGTGAACATGTTCAAAGGTACACTATAGATGACAAAAAAATGACCCAGGTTCATCTTTTTTTAATAAAGGAGAGAAGAAGATTTTGGAGGCCTGTGAAGGTAATTTTGTTCTGAAACAACTTAAAACATTTGATGCAATTTTAACTGTTAAGACATCGCTGTGGTCATTATTTATGAAGCATTAATGGCCCCAAATAATTTAAGGCAACCCATTTTACAGTAAATTTGCACGATGCCATCACCTGTGAGATCAATGGTTCTGATATTACAGGGAAAGATGTATATAGCACATGAGTCTCTGACCACAAGTCTTCATCTACTCAATAGTTTTGCAATTTAAATGCATTTTTGCGACTTAAATTCAAGTCTGCATCTTTGTCAATTAGATGTGAGCTGTTATTATGAGGCCTGGATGTGAGTGCTGCAACGTGACACCCTGTTCGGTAAGGTTTGAGAAAGGACAATTTCACAGTTTTTAATGAGTTGGTACTGCATTTAATCATATTTAGATCCAAATCTTAGTTACTCAGACTGATCAAACAAATAACTGAACAATTCTACACCATCTGCGAAAACACAAAAATAGCACTTTAAGTGTTTTTTAAATTTTTTTAGGACCACCTTAGAACTAGGCAAGCATAAATAATACAATAAATGGACTGATCAAATCTGGACTGGAACATAAGATCCTGATCCCGTCCTTTCAGTCACAGCTTGTGATTTGTGTAACCTGTGTTGTATTTGTGAAAAATAAAATGTGGCTTTTTAACTATCCCAAACGTATTTAATAAAACTTGCTCCATCCTGTTCTTTTGAATCCACTTACATGTAACATCTTGTCACTTGAGGTGGATGTATTGTAATACCCCTTAAACTCAGGGTTGTTTTCATACTTCTTTGTCTAATAAGACATTTCCTTAAATTTCTGTGACCCTCAACAATAAAGGTACATAAGAAAACAAAAACAAACAGGGCTTAAGTTGGGATGTTACACAGTTGATCCTCTATGAGAGATAAGCAACAAGTTCAAAACAACTTAAAAAGAAAATTATCAGATGTAATAATTTTAAATATTTAGCAAACTACTTCTGTATGATCGTAAGCAAATAGCTGCTCCCTTTCTATGAGCTGCATGTTGTTGGTTGCTTGAAGAAATATAAAAAATCTAAGCCATTACAAGGCCTTTGTTTGGCATTGGTATAAAGCTGGTTACTCCACATTACTCCAGACTTTTTGAATTGAGAAAGCTTCCTGGAGAGGAAGCGAAACGTCTTCTACTACGGATAACAAGTCCACTTGTCCTTGTTTTTTACTTTTTTTGGAGTGACCATGACCTGGATGACTGAGAATCTTCACCAGCATAAAAAATAACACTTATAAAGTCTATTGAACCATAGTAGCACCAGATGCACAACATCTTTGTGTGAGAAGTCATGATGTAGTTGGATGATGAAGTGTTATGTTTAGTCAACACTGTAATTAGGTAAAACATTGTCACAGAATGTTTTATTTGGTTGTGATATGCTCACCATTCATTTTAATGAGCAGATTATTTTTACTTCAGAGTGATTAAATAGGTAGTAAATTAGTTGAGCATGATAGTGTTGGCACTCAAAGTGTGCAAATCCACTATTTTATAGCTGTATATTTGTTTACGTAAAAAGAGGTTTGCAACAGACTGCAATGACACAGGATTTTAACCGATATGTATCTGGAAAGGCAAAACAAAACAAAACAAACAAAAAAAGCACCAGTAATCAAAATCATCAATTCCCAACGGACTCTGTGAGTGGGAGACATGTAACAGTCAGTGCGGGATGAGAGACTGACCGATTTGCTGGCAATAAGAGAAAACTGCAGTTATTGATTTGTCTCTGTGAAGCCTGAGGTAATAACCCACTGAGCAGCAACATTGTTTTATCTTGGATGTGGCTGCATGCCACAGCCAGCAGTTTATTCAGTGAAGCCATAGCTGGGGATACTATGCCTTGTATATGTTAACTCTGAATTTAGTTTTTAGGGAGAATATATGATTGTTTACATAGATATTTTTTTAAATGAAAAATATTTTTGTGCATGTCAAAACATTTAAATGTGCTGGATGTTGTGAAAATGTTATTGGATTAATATTTTCTTATTAAGAATACTAACTAAGCCTATTTTGAAAAAATAAATCACTTTGCTCTGCTCTTTAGCTCATGTAGTTGGTTGTTTGAAAAAAAAAAACCTCTTCTCATATCCTTGTTTCCTGCCTGGGGTGGGAAGGCCGTGACGAGTGGTTGGTCCATGGGCTCAGGGGTTCAGATATCTGTGCCACTTGGGGTATTGCTGGTCCCAGGTGTTCCTGCTCTCTTGCACTAGTCGGTTGGTTTCATTTTCCTTTCTTTTTTTTTATTTGGTCTGTGCGAGTAAGTGAGAGCACTTGGTTGACTGAGGATGTGCCTGGATCTGGGGCTTGGTGCCATCTCGCCTGCTCATGCTGTTCCTGGTGGGGGAGACTGACCATACCAACTGCAGGTGGGCTGCTGTGTGTTCACCTGCAGCTGGTATGGCTTCATTAGGGGCGCTGGTGCTGCAGCAAGTGCTGAGCCGCCTTGATTGGCTTTCTGGGGCGCTGGTCTTCTTGGATAGTGGGGGAGCCCTCTGCTGGGGGCTGAGGGGCCCTGGATTACACACCTGACTCTTGTTTGGCTGATCGGGTCCCTGGCGGGGTTGGTGGGCTGTCGCCCATGGTTCCTGGGGGTCCTGTGCTCCATAGCCACAGAGGCCTATGTCCTGGACTCTCCTCTGCTGTCCTCCGGGCAGATGTCCCTGTGGTTGACTGCCTGGCCTCTGTGCTCTGTGGGCCAGGCAGTCCTCTCTGCTCACTTCTGATCCCTAGAAGGGGAATGTCAGTGGCCTTCTGTGTCTCAGTGCACACTTCTGTCCACTGTTGCTAAATACTCATCCAGGAGAAGAGATTGATGCAAGTCAATGGCTTAATGCAATCTGCAGGGTTTTCTCAGATTTATTTATTTAACCAATTTGAATAATAAACCGAACTTGTCTGCATTGTTTAAGAACTAAGAACAACCAGGAATGTAAGCAATTGTGCATTTGATTGCTTGTATTATATTTTCTTTTTTTTATTTATTTTTTTGGTAAAAAGTGCTTTTAGACAATACATGTTGTGAACTGGCACTATATACATAAACTGAATTGAAATTACATTCATTAGAACTCAGTTCAAAATAGGTCAACCCCTGAACAAAAGCAAAAGACGTTGGTAAGAAAGTGTCATTATCCACAGTAATGCTAGTCATGTACTAGGGCTGGGCGATAATTCAATAACAATATCTATCGATCGATAGACGTGTGGCGCGATAGGAAAAAATAGGGTCGATAAAAACTTCGATAGACAGTTTTACTTCCTTGCTACAGTCGGCACGCCGTCACTAAGCGCCGCCCTCTCAAACCACAACACAGAGCATGTGAATATGTCGCAGCAAGGAGCGGCGGAGGAAACGGTCCCAAAACGGGGTTTTACTAGTTCGCCAGCCTGATAGAAATAAACCACAGTGATTTGTAAAACTTGCAAGGAACCGGTAAAAGCAGAGTCTGGTAACGCAACCCACCAGTATTCATCACGTAAGCCGCTCACACCCGCAGCAGCGAGCTGCGCGGCTCCGGGTCGTCGTCGGAATTTTCTGGAACTTCTTCCAAAACAAAGCAGGTACAGCAGCTAAACTGGGCTCCCTTCTTTGTGATAAAATGACAAAGCGTCCAAGCGGCATAAGGACATAACGCATGCAGTAACGTGCTTCATAGTGGTATATATGTCTGCTGTTCTCTGCAGCTGAAAAACCTGGCTTCAAACAATTACCTGCCACTCTTGATCCGCGATATAAAGTTCCGGGAAGCAAGTTTTTCTCTAACAGCGATTTGAAACCTGATAAGTAACTAGTGTACTATTCCCACCTAAATAGACTATTCTATTAATTATTTGGTATATTTATTTTGGTCACTTTTCTGGTCACTTTAGTTTATTCTTTGTCATTATTTAATAACATAACTCAGGTTTCTTAAGTTATTTTTCTTAAAAAAAAATTCTGTTATGGTTAAAAAAGTTGGAATTCTGTGTTTGTGTTCTCTATTTAAATCAAATCATTTAGCAATATCATAAAATGTCCAGGCAGAGCTGCACATAAAATATGGTTTTAAATATTTTCAATAATTATCAATATCGATCAATATACATTTTTTTTTATCGATAAGCTTTTTTTCTATATCGCCCAGCCCTATCATGCACCAATATACGCTAAAAGGCCACTCAGAGAGGAAGAATCCAAATGCAGTATGAGAAGCCAAATTATGGCGTGCAAACACTCCCAAGCACTTTATAGCAAATAGGGTCCTGAGTCGCAGTCTACCCTTTTGTGACACAAGCTGTAAATTTTTAACCTTTCATCCCGCTGTCAACAGCCATGAGGAACCTCTGGAGTTGTTAGACAATTCACATATTATTTTTGCCATTTCTTTATTGTAACAGAACTAAAGCAATAACTGCTTAACAAGTGTCCGAATCTTATTCTATGAACAAAACTACCCAATACATTGTACAGCAATGCATGCAGCGAGATCTGGACTTCATTATAAATATACAGTTTTCCATATTAAGTAAAACAGAAAAAGAGAGAAAAAAATATAAATAGGTAGCATGAGATAAGACAGGCAAAGCAACCTAATGATGCAAATAATATCCTAACTGATGTTTAACCACATTTAGTTTAACACAGTATAAAAATTAGGAAAAAAATATAAGCTAATTTTGCTGGAATGAGACTTTAGCCCTGGATTGTATGTGATGAGCAATGCATATTCAGTGAGATAACCTTGGAACTAGTTCTTTTGTAGGGTTGATGCACAACACTGAAGAAAAAGTTGCCATGGTAGAGATATTCAACGGATAGCTGGCATGGTCCCCAGGAAGAGAGGTCAGAGTAAGGGGTGGAGTGAGTAACAACACCACCGACTAGCAGTCTGTGCTGTGGGATGCTTTACAATAGGGTGAAAAGCAAGCTGTTGTTCATGAATTAAGAGATATTGTGACCAAATATGTCACTATCATTTCAATAAGGCTTCAGAGTGTTAATTCACTTTGTCAACAGGATCATAAAATGTCCATTTTAGTACTTACAAAAGCTCTGAGGCCATGTCTGCTTGATCCCCCTTCTATTAATTTCTTAGACATTTTTGTTCTGTGTTTTTGTTTTTACCCTTGCAACATCCTACTGTACAGTAATAATCCCATTGATTTATTAATTAATTTATCAATTCTGCCATTGCAAGTTTTAATTAATCTTTTTTCCATTTTTCCACTCACAGCTTTTACTAAACACCCTTTTCTCCTTGAAGGCTTTTATCTTTTTTCTGAAACCCAGCAAGGAATCTTTCATCCCAGCTTTATTAAAGGCTTTTTTGTTAAGATAAGATCACATCACATCAGATTTTATTTATATAAAATATTTAAAAACAAATGTTCTTTGACCAAAGTGCTTTACAAAAAGTAAGGTAAAATAAAATAGAATCTAAAGTAATAAAATTATACTAGAAAGAAATAATTTGAATTAGCTGTCACAGTACAAGCCAATGTGTCCTGCTCCGCTGGAATTAAAAGGAAGGTGCATTGAATTTTTCTCCAAATGTGATGTGCATTAAGGCACAATGCACAGATGTAAAATATACAGCACTTTAGATTAGTATTCACCCTTTTACAGATTTCATTTATATTTGCTTTCTTGTCACACTTACAAAATTCAAATTATCAAACAACTTTTTTTCACTAGAGTTGGTTAATTTCAGGTTGGATATTTTCTGTTTACTAACCAGTCAATGGTGTGTGAGATAACCTGTGCCATTTTTAGTCACTACTGAAGCTTCTGCAGCTGTTTAAAATGTTCAAGCTAATTACAGAAAAATGTCAAGACAATTTTAATTTGTTTCAGATTCTTATGGTCCAAATCAATAAGAGCACAGTGTACTAGAGATTTATAAAAAAAACTGTTTTTAATTTTCAATTTTCCACCTTCTTTTACATGCGATGAAATGAGTTTTAATGTACTTCACTAATAACCTATATGTCACAATGGATTTATTTGTCACACAGTATGAAAGTATGAGTATCTGAATGTACAAAATTCCACTCCATTATCTTTAATCTTATTAAAGATCCTCTGGACCAAGCCACAATACGCGTTCTTGCTGCAGCAATCATGGTAATGTCAGGAGCAATGCAGGACTAATGCCAGACATATCCCTGGGTGTGTAAAGTTAGCATTTTAGGGCAGTGATTATATACAATATTACACATTATCTGTCTTTTAGGAGTACTGAACGTTTCCCCAACTGGAATAAATGACAATTGAGAAAATGACAATGTTTTGAGCGAGTAATAAAAAATATATGTGAGATTTTAGCATTTTTAGGACCATTTTAGTACACAGGTGGGAAATTAAAGTAGAAAGAGTCCAAATGGCAATTTTTACACACAACATTGGGGTAGATACAGGCAAATTGGCCTAGAACCTTTTTCAGAATATCCTAGGTTTTCCAACTATGAACAAGAGGCAGTGTTGCGAAGTCCGCTTATTATAAGCGACTTCGGGTTTCTTTTTTTCTAAAGTCGCTTGTAAATTTTGTGAGTCACGGGTTCCGTTTTTTTGGGCTTGTTTCTAAAAGTGATGTCGCTTGTTTGTGCTCTAAAATAATAAGCACTGCTGCTCTACAGACACAGTACTGGCTGAAATATCCCTCTACCTCTCCACGTTCACACACTCCTACCTATTGAAAAAATATACTAGATGCCTCATTACATGCTGGAGCACATCCTGTGTTGCCGCCATCTTAGCTGGGTCTTTTCTACTCTAGGCTGACATAGGATCTGACGGGAGTAAAAGCAGAGGGAGCAATTTCGCCAGTATTTTATGCAGTTTATGCAATAACCGACAATAACTGCTGAAAGTAGATTACACGGTGCAGATCACCATTTTGGGCTAAGATTCTGAAGATGAGTTTTTACACGATGATAATATTGCAGTATCCCAACCCATAAAGCATACTTTAATGTTGTCTCTGTATTTGACAAACCAAGGCTAAATCACATTGCCAAATGAGGTACTCTGGAGTTACAGTGTCAGCACATGCAAGAAGCTGTGCAAAACAGTTCTCTTTCAAGGATATTAAGGTCCTGCCTCAGTTGCAAACAAAGTGTAAGACACGAATCACCTGGAAATTATAAATCCTTTTCCAGGCTTTTTAAAAAAATAACTTTGTGTATGCAAGTGGATATAAACAGCACACAAAAAATATGAAGAAATTATTGTTGTTTGTGTGTACAGAAATCTATGGATTAGATGATTAGATTAGGATTAAATGTGTGTGTGTGTGTGTGTGAGAGAGGGTGAAAAAAAGAACAATAAACAATGAACAATAATTAATACGTAACACCATGTACCCCCTGCCCTGTTGCCGCTTGTTTTGGGCTTGTTTTTATAGCGCTGGTTGCTTGTTTGTCTCACACTGACAAGAGGACATTAAGATCTGTTTCTCTCACTCTGCTGAGTTCTCCTACTACTCTCCAGTTTTGCATTATTGGTTGTTATTTCAACTTCTAATTTTATGTTCACTTTGTTTTTCTCCCTCTTCATAGTAGCTACATCTGGCCTGGCGTTCGTATAGCTGTGCCACCATCCTGGGGGTTAGGGTTAGGATTCGATCGTCTGCCATTACCCTCTCTAACATAGAAAGTATTCCTACATGCTTCTATGTTCTTTTTGTGTCTCTGCTCTGTCTTCTCAAATACCGAGTCGGTCATGGCAGATGGCCGTTCACACTGAGCCTGGTTCTGCTGGAGGTTTCTTCCTATTAAAGGGAAGTTTTCCTCTCCACTGTTGCGACATGCATGCTCGTAATGAAGGATTGCTGCAAAGCCATCGACAATGAAGACAACTGTCTACTGTGGCTACACATTCTTTCAGGAATGAATGCTGCAAATCAAAGACTCGATGTAATCTGCTGGATTCCTTAGATATACAACATTTAATCAATCTGTCTGTGAGATTTGATTGAACTGGCTTTGTAAAGTGCCTTAAGATGATATGTGTTGCAAATTGGAGCTATATAAATAAAACTGAACTGAATTGAAGATTTTCACATGTCTGGTTTCTTCTGTATGCTTTACTCCAGAGTAAGATGTACAGTGTAACTGCACAATCCCTAAACTGATCCTGACAACCAGGAGAAAGTAATCTGATAAACAGCAACCTGGTTTGTCCTGATCAGTAGGGAACTAGTGAGGCTCTAAAAACAACCCTGTTTGCACATACAAACCTATGAATACCTGGGCTCAAGGGAACATGCACAGCAAAATGCACACAGAACCGTCTTCATGCCCTAGTTGTGCTTGAGATTTTTAAAAGAACATGCTATACAGTAGAGCCTGAGGTCTTAACAGGACATGAAAGGGCCTGTAATGACAGGATGCCACTGCAGGAGGCTGCCCTCACATTTGATGTGGTAATCCTATTACAGATGAACCAAAGCTGGTTAGTTTTAACGCACAGTGGTGTGGCTCTGACTCACCATGGCCCAAAGCAACCTGGCAGTGACAACAGCATATAGGATCGGGTCAAGATGTAACTGGAGATTAGGCTCAGGTTTTTAATGTGACACTGACACAGTCGAATCGGACAGCCATGAGTCAGCATGCAGCACAATCTAATGCAAAGCACGGTAAAGAAGGAAACTTTCAAACATACATCTAATTTATTTTGGACATTACATGGATAAAGATCCTTGCCAAAAGTGTGCATCTGTATATTATGAGTATAATGTGCCTCCATAATAAACAAAAATGTATCTATAAAATTATATGAGCATACAAGCCACAGAAGCACACTACACTAGGATCAAATTGGTCTCTACTTGATTGTCTAGATCAGAAAGTGTCAGAAAGCAAACCATTTACTGCTTTCACCACATCTGCACTGCAGCAGGACCCCTGCAATAAGATGGAACTGAACCTGCTCTGAGGGCTCACTACGTTACTGAAATCTCTAAACCTCTTCTGTCATCAACAAGGGGTCTGTTGGGGGAAGAGTCTGAAAATGCTCCCTCTTGAGTCATGGGCCTGTTTATTTCCCAACTTACATTTTTTTAGTGCTCAAGTCATTTTTATTAGATAAAACACAACTAAAAACAAGAGTTGACCAACGTGCTGTACAACTCAGAATATTATAAGGTGATAAAACATCACATGCCAAAGCAACAATTTATACAGGCTTTAAATTAAATGAAAAAATAGTTTTAAAACACATATTTAAAATAGCTTATGTAGGAGAGTTCCTATTGTGCAATGGTAATTAATTTCACTGTTTGGAGCAGCCAAAATGGATGATTTAATTTAATTCTCACTTTTAGAGACTAATGAATCAAATATAAATCTCTGGTATCTCACCAGTGTTACTCTAGCATGACCTACGTAGTGAACCAATACATCTGGATTTCACATATTCAAATCGGTAAGAATTGTCCTTTTTCCAAGTGCCTTTTCTCTTTATGTATATTGTACATTCTCCACAACATACACAAGCCTTTAAACCATAGTTTCCAGTATATTTGGAAAACCTCTTGTAGTGTGAAGGCACTCGTGACACTGCTATGCTCCTAGTATTTGCAAAACAGTTTTTTTTCTACACAAGCACCCACCCAGGATGCCCAGGGGTTACCACTAAAATAACAAACCACCACCCCAGCTATCTGTAAGTTTTGCATATTCTCAAAACATTCAGGGAACTTGCTATCAGGCATAATGATGAGCCATTTCTTCCAAAATAAGTTGATATTGTAGTCAGACAAAAAGCAAAGGTTCCCTTGTTCCAATTTTGACTACAAACATCAAGTCAAATCTGTCATAGAGGGATCTTCATCAAAGGATCCTCAAACAGAGGAGGGATAGCAGCTATGCCACTCTCCATTGTAAATCAGCGGGGTAAATATAAAAAAACTCCCTTTTATTGAAACAAAGAGTAGAAAAATTATAATTCTTTAATCAGTCCTATTGGTTAACTGAGCTATTGTTTACTGAAAGAGGAGTTAAGGTAATCACATACTGGCATTTAAAATACACATTGGCCAATTATTTCAGGGAAATTCAGGATAAATATTCTGATTAAAACTAATAATGTCAAATAATGGAAAATAACCAAAATAATATTTTAAAAACGTAAACCATGGACTAGAGATAAAACAACACAAGGACATCAGTTAATTTTATTGTTACAAATTGTTCCACTGTTTGTTTGTTTGTTTGTATGGGCTAAATGAAAATTTTCATTCATAAAGCAATTCTAATCACTCTCATCATAAGTAAATAGTTGTTCAGCCTCTGCAGGGTGCCGCAAGCAGGGGCAAACTCCAGCAATGCATGTTAATGTGGGTCCAGTAATCTTAATTAAGAGTTTGAAAGTTCAGACCCCCCTGCTACAGCTAAACACTTTATAGATGTGATCAAACCATAATTATATGCAGAGATCAGTGTGTGCGTTGAACGTTTCACGCAGAATATCAAATGTTTAACCCCTGAATTTTGATCCCAGCTACGACTAAATACTTCTGTGTCTATCAATAAATGTGCAGTTGTCACTGTGCTGTGCTTTACCCAGAGTCTGAGAGGAGCCACAACCCACAGAAGTAAAGTGTTATTGGTCTCAATTTACTTCTGTGGCAACAACAATGGTTCTCTGCCTGCGGAGACATATGGGCCATTGGCCTATTTTAATTATCCTAATTAATTTAAAAAGCAATGTCATTCACAATGTTTGAGATAAAGGTCAAAATCACTAAATAACATGTTATCACTTCACGGCTTCATAAGAAACTGTAAAATACAATAAAACATACAAATCAAAACACCAGAAGGCAAAACTCATGACTAGGGCTGCATACAATTAGAGAGTCCTGTAGTGATAATGCCTTTAAATACAGAAATAGTGAGATCATTTGCAATGAAACCACATATTTTATTTACTTTTTCTTGTTCTCATTTCTCGGTAGAATGCTTCTGACACTCAAGGTGACCTTTATTGTGAGAATGGTTAAATAGAAATCATCTGTTTCCACATTGTAGGTCGAGAAAGAAAGGTTTGTGTAATAGATACTATGGGGAGAGACTTAAAAAGAAAACTATATAACTACAGTGTCATTTTATTTTTTTATTGACAGAGATGTTGTGTAGATGCCCATTGGTGAGAAGGGCCAGGCCTACTAAAAATTCTATTTATTCTTTTTTATTTGTGCACCAGTTGAGCTTTTTGCAGCAGTTCAATCTTATTTTCTGTTTTTGTTTGTAACAATTAACTGTTTATTCATCAATACTCAATGCTTTAATGTAAACTTAGGCCCACACAGTACAAAATGCAATTTACATGCGCCTTAAAGGTTATGAGCTTAGCTTAGGTTATAAGCAATTTGAAACCTTTGCAGACACCCCCACATTCAACCTAATTAATAATGCATTTAATTAAGAACATAAGGCATGCCAAATTGAATATAGCAATAAGAGTGAGGTGTTAGGTAATTTAGTGACTAAAAAGGATAGGCTATTATGTTAGGACATGCTAATTTGTGTTTGCTGCCTCTTCTTTGAAAATACTGGCAATTAGCAGTGGAGCTCAAGGGACTAAAGGCCCAATAGAGACTTAACACAAGTGAAATGGGGACGCCAGAATTTCTGCATCTGTATTTCTAAAAGTCCAAAGTTTTCATATATTGAAAGGTTGTTTATTAATGAAGAAAATCAAACCTTATAGGTATATAGACAAACACCATCAAAAACATATAGAAGGATTTAGGTTAATGTATTCAACTTTAGACACAGTGCACAAAGAAATCCACTGCATGTGTAGGTTGAATTTTATTTGATGAGGAAAATTTAAATCCTTTTGAAATTAATAATTAACAAGTTGACCCTTTATCTTGACATCGTGGCACTAAGATAAAGTGTTGTTGTAAATAAGAGTTAATTATTTTTTATTGTATGTAACGTTCTCTTTTCAAGAATCAATGACATTCACAAGTGATGCGTTGAGAAGGAAAACTATTCTGATCCTAATCGCAGCAGTTGAAGACAGTATTTTTTAAATTAGATATAATAAACACACAGAGGGTTAAGGTAATAACTGTGCAGAGATAAATCTAATAGCTGAGGAGCCTGGAACTCTGGCTATGACGTCAAGAAAATTAAAACATTTTGCGAACAGGTTTGCAGAAGTGAAGAGGATGGAATAGAGAGGCCAGCCCAGCTGCCTCATTACTGGCCATTTCTATTTCTGCAAAAAGGGGACCTACCACAAAGCTGCGGTTATGTTGCGTGTAGGTGGAAAACAAAATCTCTGGTTAGTATAAACTGTGCCATGGAAACAAGGTTGTCAGGCAGGAAGTGTAAGATAAATAGTTTACACTAATATTTCCAGCATATTTCTCTTATGCAATTTTTTAAAACTGAACTTTTAATTCAGTATGCTAATAATCACCATTATTTATTTAAAATAGAGGTCTTTTGTAATATGAAATTAAGTTCTGCAAGCTGAAGATATTCCCTTCAGTGGTTTGTTCGTTTGTTGTCAGTCTCTAGAGGTTGTAACCCAAGTTGTGAGTGTACCACTGATAACCATCGTTTTAGGCAAATCCAGTCCAAGGCATAAAGAAGCTGGTTAGGGTGCCATGGTGCCAAACCAGCATTCTAATCAACATAGAAAATGTTTAACAAAGTGTAAATGTACAAGAAAAATCAGCAACTGTCAAGGTGTTTAAAAAGTAAAAATGTAAAAAAACAAAAAAAAAAACAAATGCTGCAATGCAGCCCAAGCTTCCAAATAACTGATCAGATTTTCTACCAGGATTGACTGAACTTTATGTTGTGTACAGAACTTGATAATCTTGCATGTGTTTTATTTCCTATGAATTAATAACCTTGTCTCCCTTCTTTAATTGTACTCGTCTGAAGGTTAACTTGAATTGATCTGTCTGGTCAACATAGCGTGCAATGAGTAGTATAAGGCTGTTTACTTCTTGTTATGAAGCAAATATTTATTTTTCCAAAACTATATAGAAATGTTGCTTAAAATGTTACAGGACTTTGAAATGTTAAAAGCCTTAAAAACAGATATTTTTTTTGCATTTTTATAATATTTTAAAACTAATAATTTACAGATTCATTCAACCAACATTATAGAGCCTTGTGAATGTTATCATACCCAGATGCTTTCCCTTACAAACTTTATCGGGATTTTATGGAAGAGAACAACACAATGTAGTGGATAATTGTGAAATGGAATAAAAAAGAATTGTGGTTTTGACTATTTTCAAAATTAAACTAAAGAGGCGTACATTTTTTTTTTTTTCTCTTCATAGTAGGTACACCTGGTCTAGCGTTCTGTTTGCTGTGGCATCATTCAGGGGGGCAGATCATCCGCTATTACCATATAGCATAGAAAGGATTCCTGGATCAATGTGTGCTTCTGTGCTTTTGTGTCTCTGCTCTGTCTTCTCTAACCCCCAGCCTGGTTCTGCTGGAGGTTTTCCTTCCCGCTAAAGGGGAGTTTTCCTCTCCACTGTCATTTCATGCATGATCAGTATGAGGGATTGCTGCAAAGCCACCAACAATGTACACGACTGTCCACTGTGGCTCTACACTCTTTCAGGAGGAGTGAATGCTGCTTGTCAAGACTTGATGCAATCTGCTGGGTTTCTTTAGATAACTTTTTGACCAATTTGTCTGTATGAAGATTACATTTTACTTTGTAAAGTGCCTTGAGATGACATGTGGTGTGAATTGGCCCAAATAAATCAAATTTAATTGAAAATTGAATTTAATTTATGTTCAACCCCTTTTACTCTAATACCTGTTAATAAGATTTTAAACATCCAATCATCTTTTAAAAACGCTTAATTAGTTCATCGAGTTGAGCAGTGTAATGGACAACTGTTCTGTCTTTTTTAAATTAACAGTGTTAAACCTGTTGGCCTGGTACCATGTATATATATTCCCCGGGCGCCCCACAGTGGCAGCCCACTGCTCCCCAAAGGGGATGGGTTAAAAGCAGAGGTGAATTTCTCCATTGTGAGATGAATAAATTATCAATTATTATTATTATTATTATTAACACATAGGTGAAGGTGAGCCCAGTAATCTGTATAATGCAGAGTTTGTCATGCAGGCGGAGGGCTGCAACAGATCCTAATCAAGCTTGTAAGTTGAGCTAATTTGTTTTGCCTTTTCTGTCTGATGAAACTCCGATGGTGTGTGCCAGTTATGTTGCTGGGTCTAATGTATTCAATTTGAAATGGAGGCAAACTGTTTATATGTATATTTACAGCTTGCATGTGATATTTTTTGCTCTGATGCTGTATTCAGGTAACCTGACAAAAGCCAGCTGTATGTCGCTCCGCCTAGCTACACTCACATACATCTGGGACACAGCCATAGGAATTGCCTTTACAGAAGGCTGGGCCTTATCAAAAATTCTTGCATATGATTGGATAAGCCACTTGTCTGTCATCTTTATTGACGTGCTATTTCAACCACTCACACCGTAGCTAACCCGTGACGCTGATGATAGCGACGTGGGAAAAAAAAAAAATTAAAAAAAAAAATGTGTTTGCGGCTCTAGTGGCATGCGTTTTATTGACAGTGAGCTGACAGGAAGAGGGGGGAAGACAGGCGGCAAAGCGCCGCGGGTCGGAGTCGATTCCGGGCCGACCGCGTTGAGGACTAAAGGCCTCCTAACATAGTTAGTGCTAACCGCTAACCGCTCCGGGGCGCGTCCGCGTCTGCACGTCCGCTGCAGAAGCTTACGCGCCCCGGAAAACAAAACTTGTCAAATCCGGTCGGGAGAAGGGCGAAAACATTGTTTCCACCAACAAAAGCCTTCAGAGCCGTTCTCTGATGTTCTTTTAATGAAACAATATTAGGTAGATTGGACAACACGGAAGAAATAGCAGCATCAATGTTAACGCTTGCTTCCTCGACGAGCCGCCATTGCTATCAAAACAGTCTCACGTCATGGTCGCGTCTCCACTACGTTACATCTATGAAACTCCAGCCCTGCGTCCTGATTGGCCAGACCATAAATTTGGTTGGAGAAATCACTTTCTACCGGCGGTGTCCCAGATGTATGTGAGTGGAGCTTGGCGGAGCAACATACAGCTGGCTTTTGTCAGGTTAGAATCCAGGTGTGTTCCGTGTGTGAGAGACTAAATGTTTACATGATTTCAGAAGTGTTGCACCATTTGGCAAACAAAGCGGGATACGTGATTATTACAGATTGTTCTCAGTTTTACCTTGTGAGGAACTTTGCATGTTATTTTATATTAAACTGTTATTTATTTATGACAATTTAAGTCTACAGAATGTATGAGGTGAATGCATTCAGTTATGTTTAGAACCTTGTTTATCAAACACTGTATGAGCATCCACTTAGGTTAATTTGTTGTTTTCACAGAGCTGGAAAGTGTTCTGGAGATGCAAGGATTATCCTTGATGCTCAAAAAAAAGGAGAATATCTCAGAGATGCTCTTAAGTAAATTATTGATGTCAAGGGCTATGAACAGTTCACAATTTGATCTTAGTTTAAATACAGGTAAAAGTCTAAAATAATAGAATAACAGAAAACTTTAGTGAACAGAAAGAACGTTAAATAATAAGGAAGAGTGTCCTGCATTTGGTTAAAGAAACTGAACTAAAGGCATCTTTTGTCCCATTTCACAATTATAGACTAAGTTGTGTTGGTCTTACAAATAAAATCCCAATGAAATACAGTTAAGTTTGTTGTTATGTCCAAAGTTCTAAAGATATCAATCCTTTTGTC
The DNA here is from genome assembly GCA_037039145.1 of Fundulus diaphanus. Classification (NCBI taxonomy): domain Eukaryota; kingdom Metazoa; phylum Chordata; class Actinopteri; order Cyprinodontiformes; family Fundulidae; genus Fundulus; species Fundulus diaphanus. The sequence goes on along the minus strand of CM073122.1, from coordinate 32,582,486 downwards.
AACAAGTTATTTTTATGGGAATAGCTCTGTTTAATTTTCAACACATACAAACAGTGTGGAGTTCAACTTTGCATACAACTTCATACATATTACCAGACTGCAGGTCTGCTGGTGGTTCCTAGAGTCTCTAAAAGTAGAATGGGAGGCAGATCTTTTAGCTATCAGGCTCCTCTCCTGTGGAACCAACTCCCAGTTTTGGTCAGTGAGGCAGACACCCTGTCTACTTTTAAGACTAATCTTAAAACTTTCCTTTTTGATAAAGCTAAGAGTTAGAGTGGCTTAGATTACCCTGGGCTATCTCTATAGTTATGCTGCTATAGGCTTAAACTACTGGAGAACATCAGAGTCTATTTTTCTCACTCTGCTGAGTTCTCCTACTGTTCTCCAATTTGCATTGCTTCATTGTTATTTCATCTTTTACCTTTTTGTTCTCTGTCATTTTTTCTCTTCATAGTAGGTACACCTTGTCTGGCGTTCTGTTAGCTGTGACATCATCCAGGGAAGACAGATCATCCGCTATTACCATATAACGTAGAAAAGATTCCTGGATCAATGTGTGCTTCTGTGGCGTTTTTGTCTCTCTTATTGTGTCTCTGCTCTGTCTTCTCTAACCCCAGTCGGTCGAGACAGATGACTGTTACCATTGAGCCCGGTTCTGCTGGAGGTTTTCCTCCCTGTTAAAGGGGAGTTTTCCTCTCCACTGTCATTTCATACATCCTCAGTATGAGGGATTGCTGCAAGCCATGGACAATGCAGACAACAGTCCCTGTGGCTCTACGCTCTTTCAACGGGAGTGAATGCTGGGTTTCCTTAGAAAGGAAACCTTTTGACCAATCTGTATAATCTGATCCAATCTGTATAATCTGATTGAATTTGATTTTGGATAGTGCCTTGAGATGACATGTATCATGAATTGGCGCTATATAAATAAAATTGAATTGAATTGAATTATCTCAGAACATTCTGCAGATCAAACACATTAACAGAAATATTTGCATGTCCTACTAACCATAAATCTGTGCTTGTCGCAACATCTTTGTGCATCTATTACAATCAAATCTTTTTATTCTTAACCTTTTTATTCTCAGACCACAAACAAGAAGAGAGAGTTACTGTCAGAAAAGAACATTACCCGATTCAAACATTTAAGTGAAGGAAAAAAAAAAAAAAACAATATACTGTCAGAAGATTCTTTGTCCAGTGGCAAGTAATGTTAACTTCTGAGTTCAGGAAGCAGAATACAGCTACTAAGCAAAAGCTAATACTAATTCAATCTGAGTGAAACTGACAAGATATCCATCAAAACCCATCTCATTATAGTAAATTTCCAGCTTTGTCAGCTCACTACTTTATGTTACAAGTTGCGTAAATGAAGAAGGTAAAAAAAAGAAGAAGGTATTATACCTGCATAAATACAAATGAGATGACGTTGGTACTCTACAGGTTGGTGGGTGCTTGACTGAAAGTTGGCTCCCACAATCAGATCCTGCTTTGGGCTTTACACAACCTGGTTAAACTAAGAAAATGCACAGTGACGGCACTGCTCTTAGATTTGACCTATTTTGTGATCTAACAAATAAAAAAATAAAAGCGTATATTGAGAAGCAAACAAGGTCAAAATGATCCAATGTAAGTAGGCATGTTGTTTCGTTGATTGCGCAAAGTAAATTTTTTTGTCATATTTTATTAAAGTGACACCTAAAACTAAATAGCAGACTGTAAACAAGTGTAGTGATGCAGATCTTAGTATAAAGACACAGCAATGGATTTCCCCGTACATAATTCAAACTTTCTGTGTTTTTCCTGCTCATATCTTCACTTAATTACACAATTAGCAAAGGCTCTGTACCCATAATGAAAATGCTCCACACATCTGTTTCTTCTAGCAACAGGGAGTAGTTTTACTTAGCATTCAGTTCACAATGTATCTTCGTAACAGCAGCTTCACCAAATAACCTTCAAGATTTCTACAGCATTGTGTGTCTGTGCACACTTGTTATCTCTGTAATTATATTTGCTTTGCAGTCACAAATAGAACTGCACATATTAGTCTGAACACTTTCGGCATTAACTGAGGAGAACTTATGGAGTATTAAAACCACGTTTGTGGAAAATATCATTGAGAGAAAATTAAAGAAGCAAGAAGATTATTTCAATGTAAGTCCCCAACAGAAATTCTGCCTGTCTGAACATGGTCAAACATGACACAGCAGGGTTTCTACCTGTACAATAAAGATGTCTGCAAGTGCTAAAGAACAACATGACATCACTTACTGGTCTAGGGTTTGCTTTTCTGTGACATTTCCTTACATCCTCTTGGAAAAACAAATATTGAGGTTTAGAAATGAATAGCTCCAACAAAATAAGCTTGCATAATATGGAAACTTTTGAGTTCCTTCATTTTGCAGTCATAAGATAATATAATGTAAGAAAGTCCTTCATTGTCCCACAAAGGGGAAATTAAATTCAAATAAATATTCATGCTAAACAAAGGAAGGATTTACACAACGATGTGAGAAAATATGCAATATGCACAATTTTACAGCAACATCTCAGAGTAGCTAAGGCGTGTGTAAGTGTACCATTATAAAACCATTTTAAAGCATTTTACTGGTAATAAATACAATTCTATTCATACTTGTTTTCTGATAGTTTATTCAAGTGTCACATAAAACTAAAAAGCAGTGTACGACAGTATTGTGACGCAGATCTAAGTACAAAGACACAGCATTAATTTTCCATGTATGAAGTATTAATATGTCGACACATGTTTCATATTCTAAACTTAATATCCGAAACATCTCAAAATTTGTTACACACTGTATTGTCTGAAAATCGAGTTGAAGAATACTTGATAAAAACTGGAGAGAACTTCAGTTTTGTTGCTACAGAGTAAAGAGATAACCTCAAATGAGACAGACAGTGAACAGCACATTCATGCTAAACAAACCGTGTCCTGGCTAATGTAAGCACAGATGGAAGTTTCATACATAGCTGGTTTTGTGTCCCATCCCAAGGGTAAACATAGCATTTGGGAGTAGAGAAAAAAACTTAACAAACAGATGCTTATCTGAATGGTAAAGTTACTAGAACAACTTTCATGAATAAATTAGTTTAATGGGTCGAATATGGTTTCATCTTGTCCCTTTTATAGTAAAGAAACCTAGGCTATGTTTACACTGCAGGGAAATGCAACCCATATCCAATCATTTTACCCATATGCGACCCATATCCGTCTTTTTCATGGCAGTGTGAACGGCCCAATTCCAATTTTTTCACCCCCCCCAAAAAATCCCATTTGTGCCACTTTCATATGTGGTACTAATTTGGATACGTATTGGATATTTTTCAAAGCGCCTGCAGCATACCTCTCAATTTCTATGGAAAGTTCTTTGTGAGATTATGTTTATTTTTGGAGGGGTGAGGGGTTGGGGTTGTTGTGGTCATTTGTACCCCCTGCATCGGGAGCGATGCAGGAACATCTAGTCAACTCTGTCTCATTTAACTCACTAGACATGGAAGTAGATATGTTTTACTTTCGTTAAAAAGTGAAAGGAGCGTCGATATTTTAGTTAGTGGGTTAAAACAGGAAAAAAAACACACAACTGTTCTCCCGTTATTGTTTCAACATAAAGAGACTGCCTAATATGAGGAGAATCACGTCTGTTTAAACTCCATTCACAGCATTGACGCTCAATGTTGCACCTTCTAAACAAGTAAACACCTCTGTGGACGTTTTTCTGAAGTAAATGCAATTTGCTCTGACTGTCGCTCATCTCCAGAAAATCTGTTTGCTGCAACAAAAGCTCCACCTTCCTGTCCATTCCAGCTGTCTGCTTTCTTCTGTGCTGCTTTCTTCTTGTCTTAGGGTCTGTCTCATTCCGCCTACTTCTACACTTCGAACACTTAGTTTTAAGTATATAGTGTAGATAACACAAAAAGTCAGTGCACTGAAGGTACCCGGATGACCCCCTAAAAACGGTCACAAAATGCAGTGTGTAACGATGGACCCTACTCGCACTAAACGGACGCCATCTTGACTACAAAGCGGAAAGGGAGGGACTAGGGACGTCGGGAAGATGTTCCCATTTTGAAAATAATGGCGGACAATTCAGCCGAGACAGCCGGAGCTGCGACATCGCAATCATATAAATGTAAGTAATGGTGGTAATACGAGGCACATAAGCTGTGAGTGTTAACGATTGGTTAAAGAACATGTGTTTTTGTAAACAAACGCCGGCATATATTTTTGGCGGGCTGAAAATTCGCGTTCACGTGTGTTGCGTTCGTCACGTCATCCCGTCATTTCCGATAAGCGTTTTAACATAAGTGTTCCTTTTGGAACAATACTAACGATCGAAAGTGGGCACTATGGCAGTAAGTGGTCAGTGCACATCAGCAGTGCACTGACGGAAGTATTCGGAATGAGACAGACCTTTAGTCTTGCTATGATGGTCTTAATATTGTCGGCTCCCATTGCTCATCATCTTTCTAATAATAACAAGGAGAGATGCCGGCTGGTAGGCGAGTTTTTTTTATTTTTGAGGTTTTTTTTAAACAAAACTTTATTGAAAACTTCTAGAAACCATTACATTCACAATTACTCACGCATAATAGTGCGCAGTTGTGACGTCTCCTTCTGTTATCCGTGCATGCGGGTCGCTTTGTAGTCTTGAACCATTCAGACAGCAGTATGACAGCAGTTGTATTTAATAGTAGTATGAAGGGCCACCTCAAAAAATATCTAATTTCAGCAAAAAAAATAAAATAAAAATAAAATAAAAGTCTAAACTGAGCATCAAGACCTGCAGTGTGAACGTAGCCTTAAATTTTTAAAAATGTATTTAATGATGTGTTTGTCACGATTTCAGTTCTGCCTTGATTGTGCCGCTCACTCACTCTCCTGCTGATTGCTTATTGTCCTCACCTGTGCTGCTCCCTATTTAAACACCTGGTCTTCACCTGCTCGATGTGAGATCAGCTGCCTTTTTCCACAGCGTTCAAGAACTGTTTCATGAGCCAAATGTACTCCTGTTTATCAACCCTGCCTGTTTCTGACCACTGCTTTTGCCTAGACCTTACCAGTAGTGATGTTACGTGATGTGCCGAGGCGTGTGTCGAGTAATGGAGGGATGTTTCCGTAAAGCACGTATCGAAGCTTGCTTCATTTAGGGGAGGAGCCGAAAACGATGACGTCCGAAGCCTCGCTGCCCGGCTGTACCACGTGACTGCTTCGGGAAATGGCTCAGATTTTGCCAGATGACCGGTTCATTCAGAACCAGTCATGGCTGCACGCTGGATCATAAAACAGTTCTGCTAACCAGATGCAGTTTAAAACGCCACTTAGTCTGTTTATAAGTTTCGTTTTTATTAATTCTGCATTTTTTAACTACATGCACGGTATTTCTGTGCCTCAGCGCTTGCTCCTCTCCCCCCTCCTTTCCCTCGGAGCAGGTGCTTTTATCACCGTTCACCATTCAAAACGTGAACCACTACGTTTAATGTCCTCACATCGGTAGCAATGTGTGCCAGTTAAAGTCAATAGGAGAGTTAGTAGCTGTGTTTCATGCTCTTTTGTTTTTAACAACATAGAATCAGTGGCGCTTCGGTGGGCTGCTGCCTCGCGCTTTAATTCTGGTGCGCACTTTTAAGGGTCATTTTAAAGAACTTGTAACATAAGGGGCTTCATCTCAGATCTGTCAGTACCCCTGTTCCCTTTATAGAAGCCCTTTACAGTATTTAGTTATGCATTTTCCCCACTGTTTATCCGTCGCACGCAGCGCACCAATGGGGTAAAATCCGCCCACCTCACCGCCACACTGACGAGAGCAATAGAAATTTGTCTGGTCAGCGCGGCGACTGACTGAGAAACCTGTCGCTGTGAAAGGTGATGAGAATGTTATAAACTGTAACAGTCTAGAAGTGCATTGAGCTGAAAAGAGGGAGACATCAGCAGCAGGATCGTGCGTAAAGACGCAGCGTGAACCTCTGTGTGCTTCAGTGTTGCTGCTGAGGGGAAATTGTTGACATTAATCCCCCCCGCCCCCAAAATTAGCATAATCTCACTCTTAACTTTTGATCAAAGTTGAGAGGTCTGATTATTACACAACATGCCATATCACATGACACTACTATTTTGGGAATAATTACACACAGAGAATACGTTCAAACAATATTTTATTATACACATATGAGTATACATAATTTATGTAGACAAATGATTTCGTCCTACACCTTTTGTGAAGTCATTCCCAAGAGCCATAATAGACAAAAAATCAATGCATCACACGTGTTAAGATACAGCTGGCTGTGATTATACACCTCGCCAGTAGGTGGTTTTGTGTGCACATCAAGCTCCAAGAAATGAACCCTTTCTCGAACCAGTTGGCTCAAGTGGTTCGACGTCGGTGAAGTCGCTTTTCGCTTCAAAGTATCCATGTATTTTTGCCTGTTTTTTCCCTGCCATTCCCTATATGTACGCGAGAAAGCAACAACAAAAAAACACGTGTTAACGTCAAATAAACATGCAAGAGTTAGTTTTTTTTTTTTTTTGGAATGTTGGCGAGGCGGTAGCGTGAGTTTGGCGAGGCCAACATAGTGCTGCGGGAAACACTGCTGTGGGGTTTCTAAAGCTGTCAAACCCCGCGCCGAAATCTGAACCACTTCCCGAAGCAGTCACGTGGTACAACCGGGCAGCGAGGCTTCGGACGTTATCGTTTTCAGCTCCTCCCCTAAATATACGCGCTTTACGGAAACGCCCCCTCCTTTACTCGACACACGCCTCGAAGCCTCGGCACATAACGTAACATCACTAGTTCTGACCCCCTTCCTGAGATTAACACAGATTGCTCTTTGGACACCTGCCTGTTTGCCTTGACCCTGTCTGATTCTCCCCCTGATTCTGGACACCCAACTATTGCAAGTACCAAGCCTTTCTGACTTTATCCCTTTGTTACCTCTGCCTGTGCATGTTTTGTGAACCAAGACATCGGACCATTCCTAAACAAACCTCTCTGCCTCACCCTCTGGTACCTCCGCCCGCCTCTGCTTATCTGTGTATGACGTTGGACTGTTCCTTGTATTTTCCCACACTCTGCTACACAGCTCACTAGCTGTATCTGGCCCGAAGAACTGCCTCTAATTAACAAGCTGGGGTGTCTCCTGGACCCACTACTTTGATTCAGTGCTACACCCCGAATTCAAGAAAGGTTAGTGGCTTTATTTCAGTGTCCACAACAAACCACTGTGTGTCCTGTAGCCACTAACCTGTCATCTTTCCTTCCAGTGGTTCCAGAGTGCATGCCAGCTAGTTTCCAACCTCTCTACACCTGTTGCTTTAATAAATGGTTTAAACCCTGCATTGCAATTATTACTTTTTTAAATAACTGTGCACAAATGTATTGAATTTCTGCAGTGTGGTACATTATCTGTGCAGATTTCTGATTTCAAGACATGTAGGTTAGAGTTGTCTCTTTGTCTTTAAAGGTGACTGTATTGACTGTAGTAGTAAGTTATTTTACGTAATTTTTCTAACAGAATTAAGAGCTGCAACCTGTGACGCCCACTGAAAACAAAAGCAGCATAAAAGAAAAGTATTAAGATACATTCTTGACTAGTTGTAAGCTGCTGTTGTGGAGGATGCATAAACCTCTGAGTTAAAGAAATTGAGTGTAATTAATCAAATAATGTAATTTAGTTTTACTGGGATAATTCAGAGCTGCCCTTGGAAAGTAGAAACCTGTCTGCAGCAGTAATTGGATGAAGGTTTTAAGCATAAAACAATTAATTAAAATAAGTAAAGATGAAATTTAAAAGGGGGAAAAAACATTTGTTCTAAACCAAAGGATAACCTCTTCTTGTGATAAATCTAAGTGCTTCAAAAATCAAAATGAATGAAACCACTGAAAGTAAAAATAACAAACCCCTGTGGAGTGTTGGTGCCGATTTTGTGCTGGAGAAGATGCTCCCGAGCCTCAACTGCTGCTGACGGTCAGTCAGGAAACTGGAGACCCACTGACAAATGGTGGCTAGCACTGTAAACAGGGTGAACTTCTGGTGGGGGATGTCTGGACTGATGGTACAGGTCAAGCTGAAGTCCACAAACAGGATCCTGGCGTAAATTCCTAGGTGGCCGAGGTGACGCAAGATGAAGTGTGGTCCCTATCTGCCCATTACTTGTTTGCAGGGTAAGCAAGGTATGTGAAGGGGAACTTCCACATGCCTTAACTACTCCGAGATGTTGCTTGTACAATCATGCATGGTGCATAGTTTTCTCACATTGCTGTGTAAATTGTCTGCTGTATTTCCTCAGATTAACTTGAATATTTAATTTTAATCTGAATATGCCATGCTACCGTGCAATACTTAGTCTGGTTTGATTTTTCTGTTTATTTTTGTGTTTTTGATAAATTCATTCTCTATTGCTTTAGAACTAACTTTAGATTAGCTTGTTTTTTTTCATTACTGATTTAGTGTGTACATCTGTCTGTGTTTTTGCCACATCATGCCCGGATATCCCCATCGTGGAACAATAAATGTATTTATTTAATGAAACATAAAACTCATCTATAAGGGAGATGAACTTCTCCTGTTTAATAGGGTGACAAATCCAGCAGCAAGATATGTTATCTGTGTCATGGACTCTTTAAAAATTATACTTCGGAGAAAGACTCACTGGTCTTTGCTAATTTGAAGACCCAAAAAACTTGCCTTGGTGCTTGACTCTTGGATGGCTTGTCAGAGAAAAGTGTTTAGCTGAGCTGGTTGCAAACTGCTGAGTAGCTGTGTGCTCTTAGGTTGACCAGTTGCTAGCATAATTGGCATGCCTAGTGAAAAAGTGATGGCTGTGGTTGTATTCTTTGAATTGTGCAATTGTTTCTTGGCAAATAAGACAAAGGTTTTGATTGGACTGTGGTAAAAACTATTTACCTGTCCATTCCTTGTCAAACACTTGGCTCTCATTGTCAACTTTTCTTTTGGACATGTGTTAATAAGTGAGAAACCCATGTGGAAAGTAAGTTTCAGGGTTGAAGTTTTAGGAAGCTAGGTATTACTAGAAGACATTCTATCTTTATTGGTTTAATCCTAAATTTTGACTGGCTAATAAATTTTAGCTGGTGATATTCAAAAGAATGCATTTTTATCAATGCTCTGTGAATCTTCTAAATCGAAAAACATGCCCAGATACCAGATGTATCCAATATTTAAACAGATGCTGCAGACAGCTGAGGAGATAAGAAGGGCCTGTGATGTGTTCTAATTGATAGTCTGAAATGATTGAGAACTAATTTATTTGGATCATTGTCTCTCTACGGGATAAGTTTGCATTTTCCAGAAAGAGCAACACATCATCAGCATACAAAACAGATTTTGTAGAATTGATTAGCTGTCACAATTCCATAAATATTATCGCTTTGTGAACTGTACCCACCAGTGCAATGAATACAGTGAACAGTGAAGAAGGAGAGTGGACAACCCTGTCTGGTGCCCCTGTCAGAGCCATTTTTAAGGTTTTATGACTTCAGGGAACCACAGTGAAAGCTGTCATCTATGAACAGATAAAGCACTGAAGATGGTGAACAATCACATAAGAAGGAATTATTCTGTGTGAGCGTATTGACAACTCATCCAGGAGGTTACAAAAGAAAAGAGCACCATCAAAAAGTACTGCAGACTTGTCTTGCCTCAGTTAAGATAGTTACAAATTCTGTGTTGATCATGCTTGATTTCAGTTATCCCTTTGATACCGTCAACCACGCAACTTTGTTAAATAGGCTGATGGTTCTGGCTGGTATTTCTGGCTCTGCATTGGACTATTGATCTTATCCATCTGATTGGACACTCTGCATCAAGACAGACAAGTTGTCCTCAGGCTCTAATCCTCTAAAGGCTGGTTCACACAGCAGGATAATTAGTGTGATTTTTGCCCCAATCTTCCCCTTCTGATAGTCATCAGGATGACTTAAGATATATTCCTGCCGTGTGTGGTGTATTAAGAGTGATCTGGTCCACTCTGATGATCGTCAGGACCGCTCCGACCTCAAATCGGGTATATTCAAAATGTTGGATTGTCTTGCCCCGACATCCCAACGTGTGGGGTGCTCCCTGAGAACAAACAAGCATGCAGCCTGTTAAATGTGATGTGTAGCCAATCAAAAAGCGAGGTGTGTGTGTGAGAGTGAGAGAGAGAGAGAGAGAGAGAGAGAGAGAGAGAGAGAGAGAGAGAGAGAGAGAGAGAGAGAGAGAGAGAGAGACTCTATTTCATAGCACCGAAGGCTCCACATTTTCTGTACTGTCTCCACTCCTTTCACCAAGTCCCCAAGGATTTTTTTTGGAATGTTTTTTCTGTGTTAAAAATAGTCCACAAACTCTTGCCATTCTTCTTCCTCAACGTCCATGTTTATTTACTCTGAACTCACGTTTAATCTTGAGAGGTTTCACAAGATTTCCCATCTGACATCTGAATGATCCTGAATGAAATCTATTCGTGTGTGGTGTGTTGTGCTTGCCGTCTGACCGGACACCACACACTTTATGAGCAAATCTGTTATATCTATGATTTTTTTTTCATTACGTGTGGTGTCTGTCAGGCTTTGGAAATCGGCCGACTATTTTAAAATCTTGTCGTGTGAACCAGGCTTAACCTATGGAGTTCCACAAGGGTCAGTTCTGGACCAATTAATATTTTATTTTTACATTTTTACATTAGCTGGCATTATTCAGTCACCTTAAAACCCACAATTATTCTTTGGCTTTTACCACTAGAGAGTTAGTTTTCATTTTAAATTGGTTTTATAGTTTCTTTTAAGTGTTTTATGCATTATCTTTTTATCTTAGTTTGTTAACCGATGTGTTTTAGCTTGTTGCGATGTACAGCACTTTGTTTCAGCTGTTGGCTGTTTGTAGGTGCTTTTTAAATAAAGATGGTATGGTATGATATCCAGTTGTATGCATCTTTTAAGCCTCACCATCTCGGATCACAGACTGGCTCTCAAGCTATTTTTTGGTTTTAAACAGAAATAAGATCAAGATCTTGATAATAATTCCTCGTTACCTGTATTCTAAAATAATTTGCTTCTTTTTGCCCAGTAACTAAATCCTATGTAAAAAAAAAACAAACCTAGAAGTTACATTTGACTCCTCGTTGGGTTTGAATCAGACATCAAATCTATTTCTCATTCCTGTTTATTTTATTTAAGAATCATAAATTTGTGTCATCGCGTTTAGACTACTATAATGCTCGTTTTCCTGGTCTGGACAGATCAGTTTCACATCTGCAAGCTATTTAGAATACAGCAGCCAGACGTCTTACTAAATCTAGTAAACACTTTCATATCACCCAAGTCTCATACTACTTACTCTAGTGCTCAGTGGATTTTAGAATGTGGTTTAAAGTACTTTTTCTCACCTACAGGCAGTTCCTCCAGGATGTTGCATTTTTTGTGATTGTTTCGGCTTAAGATTACTGTTATTGTGGCCCCTTTTTTTTAAATGTTGAGAAACTTTTTTTCAAGCTTTTTTTGGCATACCACAGTGATTAGAAAAGAAGTGCAAAGTGCTTCATAGGTGAACAGCTTTCCACCACTGTAATGTAATCCTATGGGCAACTGACTTATTTTAGCTGTGATTTTTCATGGAAAGTGTGACCTTTTGGCATTGCACAGTTTTCATCTTGCAGGTTCAACTCCAAAGACAAGAAACCAGGAAAACAGGAAGTGGAATAAGGTAGGGTCAAAAGCAGAGTTGCAGTGATTAGTAAAAGAAGAAGAAAAACATGGCAATTGCTAAGGTGATTGGTTAGATATATTGATAAGTTTTGGTGAAAGGTAGAAATTGGAAGTCTGCACAAAAATTAACAATAATGGTTGAATTTGCATTTGTTTTGTGATCACAAAGTTATGATCACAACTAAATGGAACAATTTTCTGCAGCAACTTAGCTTTGCTGACTCTGTGTATGCTTTTAAAAACGAACTGAAAATCTTTTTTGTTCTGTCATGATTTTATTATGGTTTTTTATCCTTGTTGTTAAAACATATTTAACTTAAATGTTATGTATCTTGTACGGCCCTTTTTGACTTTGTGTGGCTACACTTAGAACGGACTATGTTATAGTCCGTTCTAAGCGTATAACAAATGCATAACATTTTCAAATTTCGATGTGAAAACCGTTGCTGAGCGGAAAAGGACACAAAATTCCAACTCAGATTTGAATAATAAAAAAAACCTCTCAATTATCCCCAACACCATTTCGAAAATATTCCGTGGATACACCTGATAAAATTTGAAAGTTTAGGAAAGTATGTCCCTTTATGTCTGGTGTAAAATCTATATAGCAAAACAGTAATAATAATAAAAAATATAATCCTACCACCAGTCAAACATGGTGGAGGTGATGTAATGGTCTAGGACTACTTTGGTACCTGGACAACTTGCTGATGTTTATGGAACCCTCTGCCAAAATTTTTTAAAAGTGTCTGTCCATTGGTTTGTGACCTTAAACGCACTTAGATTAAGCCACAAGAAAATTATATGACATTCTCCAACTAGTCCACCTCTTAAAATTACAATCAAATCAATGGTTTAAAATGACTCTCAATCTGATTGAAATGATGAAAAATGATGTTAAACAGGCAGTAAATGGCGAAACAAATCAAACTGAATTATAATAATTCTGTAAAGAAGATGGTCAGGACAACTTCAAAGGAATGTAAAAGACTGTCAGAAATCAAAAAGGCTCGATGGTAGCTGTTGACATCAAGGCTGGCACAACCAGTTAAAAGAACTCTACTTGAATTTATTTTTGTAAATATAAATGTGTTTTATGCAATGTAATACACGTTTAAACACATGATTTCATAATAACAATTGGCAACATTCTCTGCCAATAGCACACCGAGTTGAGGAGCCATTGCTAAGTAGCGGCTCCTCCAGCACATGCACGACAGGGTATGTAAAGAAAACAGCATGGCATGTGTTGACCATTCACATAAGAAAAGTTCATGCCTTGTTTCTGTCGGAGGATTGTGCACAAACTTGAAGCACGTGTTTAATCTTGTGCATGTCGAGGGTTTCTCATGGGGATGGGTGGCGGTGGGGGGGCTTACAGTTCAAACTAAACTATTCTCACTCACAGTTCGAATTTTTGCAGAATCAGGTGTAGGTTCTTTAATTGGTTTTGAGGCAATTGCTATTTTTCTAAATAAGACCATGTTGGTTTAAATAGCTATTTTTCCTTAATGAATAAAACCATAATTTGATAAGTACTTTGTCAGATACATTTTTTATCTAAAAAAATAAGATGACCAGGAAGCAAAAACAAAAACAAATCCATAAGGGGGCAAATACTTGCTCATAGTATTGTAGCTATAATGTCAAATCAGTATTCAAATACTGATTGAATCTGGGAACATATACATCCTGCAGTTTCTAGGTCACATCGACATCAGCAGCATACCAGCTAAGAGAACTGCTGATTGAACCAGTGTCTGAAATGGGAGATTTGAATTACATAAAGCACAGCGAAAGCAGGTTTTAAAAGTAGCAAAATCTCCAAAGGGGAGAAACATGAATGGTCACTTTACCATTATGCTCCTAGCAATTGGGTTAGCTTACTTTAAGCACAATGTGACTGCATTTTCAGATTTACTGCTTTGAATAATGTGCTAAATCGGATTTTCTTAAGTACATTTTATTCTATTTCAGCTTGCCTTACCTATTTGGGCGAACTAAACGAATGGTGTTCCAGAGAGTTAAATTAGGGTTAACACCTTCTACCTTGAGCTGTGTGATAACCACACCATGTCATTGAAAACAGCAGAGTGCTAAACAGCCTGATAATGAGCAAAGAGGCTGAAGCTGATGCAGATTCCAGTTCATGCTGGGTTTTTTGCCAACTTCTAAAGTCAAGCTGCTTAGAGGATGAAGTAATCGGGTCTAAAGGACTGTTCGGATCTAAATTTAGCTCAAGATGGGAAATGAGTATAGCATACACTAAAATAGTAAAAAAAAAAAGAAAAAAAAGAATTTAACCTAAAGTGGATTAAGGCTAATTTTAGGATTAGATGAGTGTTCAATATTATGGGATATTACTGAATATAAAACCCACATTGTGGCCATACAAAATGAAACATTAGATCACAAGAAAACTCTTAATCACAGCAATTTAATAGATTGTGGAGATCAGACAGGCATGGTGAAAAATCTATAGGACACTATAATGCTCTGATGGCTGTTTATTGCATTTACAGCACAATGCATTATGTCCACTGCTTTTTTTTAATATAGGATGGTAAATAACATTCTCTATTAACTTTATAACTACATTAAAAATACAGTAAATTAGGTTTTTAGGTAATTTCTTTTATAGCAAGAAATATTTTTTCCTTACCTGTAACTGAAACTATAAGATTAAAGCCAGCTCCTTAGAGTATGAAACCTTTTGCCTTTACATGGGCAGCAGTTACACCACTTTCCAAAATTCTTGGCACCCTCAGTAAATAACTATACAACAGCCTAAAAAAACTTTATTTGTAAGACTTGGCAACCCAAAGACGATTTTCATTACTGCAGCTCTCCAACAATGAGCTCTGGAGATTTTTCTTGCTCCCTTTATCATCCTCCTTACTGTGTGTGGTGGCAAGATAAACTTGGGTCCTCATTCATTTGTCACAGTTGCAGTTTTTAAAAACTTTTTAATTATTGCTCTTATTGTACATACATTTGAAATCAGATGTCAAGCTTTTCCTCCTTGTCCCATAAATCAGACTAAATCTTAACTATTTTGGGTCAGTAATTCAAAATCAAAATTATTGTGATTTGCTAAATGACAGAATAATTTAGACCCAAGGATGAACCAGACTTGTGTCCATCCACAGTTCTCTCTCCCAAAAATATTTACTGATTTCTATTCATTTTTCCATGATGTCACACAAGGAGACTGTGTGATTGAAGTATTACATTAAAATACATCCATGGTGGGTGTCCTTCTGATGAATTTAAATCTAGTAAGTTAACCATTTAGATCCCAAGAAGACAGGATATAATCATCTGGCCTTTCCAGCAGAGTTTAAACACAAATATGTTCATAACATGGTGGATCACTGAATAAATAGTTTTGTGTAGTAAGATTACAGCACTGCAAAACATTTAATTATTTTAAGACTTTTTGTAATTCTTCAGCACGGGAGCTTATAAGTGTGGAAGGAATTATAAGTTAAAAAATATATAAGTGAAGCACAATTGACAGCTAGTTTTACTGTGTCAACCAGGAGTTTAATGTAAAGTTCACGTCATAGAGTTCATGTGAAAAGCTGCCACTAATGTTCTGTGAACAAGACTGCAACTTTGACATAAAGGTTTTGTTTCAGCTCAGCTGGAACATATGTTTGCAAAAGGGAAAAAAAGGTTGAATTGTCAGATAAAATCAGGTAGCACTCTTGTCTCACAGTGGAAGAGGTCCCATAACACAGAGCAGCAAAGGCCTGGAACAGCTCACACATAAACCAAGCAGAGAAGCCGGGAAATACCAGCCGTTGCTTTACAACGGTTTTGTATTTTAGCTGGGTATCTCCCTGCAGCATGCATCACACTGTGCATATTTCCCAAAGCAGCTGTCCACCACAACAGGTTTCTAGCTCTGTTTTTTCCTCTTTAGTGGCGTACTGACAGATTGAAAGCAAGCCGGTCTTCCTTTAAAGTTCCTTTTTTTGTAATTTTTTTGTTTTTGTGAGAAGACTGGAGCTTTAGATTATGCAGCAACCAGACTCATTTTTATCATTACTGCTTCATACATTGTCTTTGATGCAAAATTTACTGTGGGCATTGAAAACTAAACCAACAAAAATATTTGAGTACAAAAGAGGCCTTTGGAAGAGAAAAATGTAGGGCAGATAATAGTTCAGGGCTAATCACAATACTTCTCAAACCATGAAGCTAACATAAGAGATAAAAGTCTAAAAAAAATATGCGCAGGAGTTATGATGAATCAAAGATATAGGATGGTATAGAACATAATGAATTTAGAACATGGCTCGTTCCTCTGCAGTTGTAGTCTGAATACTTGAATCTGTCGTCATTCAAAGATTTTCATGATAAGCATGGCTAATTGAAAATTAGTAACTGTCAGAAACGTATCTATTTTGACATATCAAATTACTTCTTGGTGGCTCAATTCATTACCCACTATTTAGCCATTAAAAGGGTACTAGACAAACCAGCTCACACCACTCCACTGCAATAAACCTTCTTCTGAAAGGCATAAAATGAAGTGCTTAAATGGCCTATAGCAGGGGTTTTCAAATTCATTGAATCTGAGCCTCCCCTTGGAATAGGTAAAGATAACCACGCCCCCCCAATGCATTAAATGCATCTTTCTTTTGTGTTCCTGGAATGTTGTGTTTCAAAAACATCTGATAGCCCAATACATGTTTTTTTTTTTGTATTTATTTTAACAAAGTACATTAATAAAAAAGGCCTATTCATAAAATATCCATCCAAATATTTCCATTTTACAGGCTACTTTTACTGAAACATCACGGACAGAGGGCCTAGTTTTAAAATTGAAGCAAATTCATAAATGATTGTTTTCAACAGCAGACAAACTGAACTAAACAGACGCCAATGTCAAACTGAACTTACGTCAACAGGAGACATCAACTGAAATAATAATAAAAAAGATAACCTGAATTTAATAGACGTCAACACATTCCATATTCCAATTTACTTTTTAGGCTAATTATACACAATTTAAACCTATTGCTATTTTAACAACCAAGCATTTTATTAGATCTTATCTCTTATCTGATGTATTTCTGATGTTTGGCACTTTGTTTTACCTTTTGTTAAAGTGCTCTTTAAATAATGATAACAATGATGATGATTATGATCAGAATAAACTTTTGCATCACGTCCCAGAAGCTGAAAAGAAAAGAGACAAAAACATTTTTCACACCTCACTTAGTATCGCTTAGTAACTCTAATATTTTAGTCTAAATATTTTAGCCTAAATATTTTAGGCTAAAATATTAAACGTTTTATTTCTTTTTCTTTTTTTCTTCAATCCCACCGTAATGTTTAGTAATTTCTGCCAAAGGCTGCAGCATTTTGATTTAATCCATAGTATTTGCAAGCCCTACTCTGATTGGATGGAAAAAAACCTGTCTGTGATTGGCTGGTGGAGTGGACAGTTTTTGTAGTCGTGAGCGCAGAAACAGCCGAGCAAGCGCACAGCTGGTGTTGAGCGTGGAATGAGCAGGTGCGCGCAAACACAGATGGACAGTGGGTTGAGAAGAGTTTAGCAGAGTTGAGTGCCAGACCGGTTCTGAGCGTTGAGAGTTGTCTCACTGCGCGCTTGGATTGGTTCCTGCGCTCAAACAGAAGGCAAAAATTTCGCTACATAGTTTCACAGAGCTGAGCGGCAGCGCTGTCTTCTTCTGTCTTCTTCGCTGTCTTCTCGCGCCTCCCCTGTGACTATTTGGCGCCCCCCAAGGGAGGCGCGCCTCACCTATTGAAAACCACTGGCCTATAGAAAAGATGATAATCTGCAGGTTCCCCAGCACAATATTTAATGATTTAACAATAAATTGCTTGTTGTTGTTTATTTTTTGGAACACATAATGCATAAATCCCTAAAAACACAATGTGTTTTATGCTATCAAAATAAGATATCATAGATGTCATGTTTGAAAGAGGACCCCAGAGCACAGCATAGTTTTCACAAAAGGGGAATTCTAACAAATAATAGCAAACTCACAAAGGTAACCATGGGAGGAACAGGCCTTATAACAGCTGATAGAAATAACACGCAGTGAAATGGTAGGAAACAGAAACCAGAGCAGAACAATGAAAAAAAGTCAGCAAAGAACAATGAGAACCAGCGAGCTTAAATACAGAGGCAGGGATGAAGATGACCCATAAACCAGAAGAGCCAATGAGATGAAAGGAAGAGCAGCTGAGGCAGAGTGAAGGCAGGGCAGCTGAAGGAGGGAGACTAATTAACCTAAATACAGCTGAACAGAAACACAAAGAAGCCCAGATAAGTATCTGACAGAAAGTCTAACAGGAACTAACTCTAAATGTACAAAGAGCACTAAAATAGACAAACTAACAACAAAATATGGCAATACCAGTTAGAACATAATAAACAACAAGGAACTGTTGAAAATGTACAAACAAAAGAAAAACAAAAACCAAGAACCTCATGGCAATAGCTGCCAAAGACTTCAAAAAACTTGAGTCCTATTTATAACTGTGGTTGTGTGAATTCTCCTATTAAGCGCACAGAATTAGGCCCATAACAAAAGAGCTTACGTGAGATCCATTTTCAACTTCTGATTCCCAGTTTTCTCTCTGTGGTAAGCCTATTCATCTATAAATTGCCCCTGCGTATAGATTACTTAATAGGGAGAAAGAATCAGATAAATGTTAACTTGTTAATGTAATATATGCTGCTGTATTGCTCATATTACACCACCTGTTTTATTTGAATATACGTATTTCCACAGAATTCTTAAATTAAAGCATATACTCTTTGTAGTAATTGTAAAAATATAGTACAGCCTATTTAATTGTAGGGTTGAAAGTGCTCTCTACCGATCTAGGATTTCTAAAATATAATTTTTTGTGATGAAGTTTAAACGAAAGTTAAAGCTAGAAAACTCACCCCCTGAGCACCTGCATCCACTGCTTGCCTCGTCAAGCAAAAGCAAAAATCTTGTACTTTTCTTTCTTTGTAGTTGTAGCGAGCTCTTCTAAAGAAGCCAAGCTACAAAGAATCTTTTGCAAAATCTTTGTTCACACAATTAAGAAAACAGTTTAAGAAATCACCACAGCACAGATGCCCCATGGTTGTTACTGCAGCTAAAACATCGGCCCAGCATGCCTCGTATAGTAAATTAGCATGCCAAAGTGATTAACTGTTCTCAACATTTGTTCTCTTCCCTTTGCACATCTGCACAAACCATTAACACAATGAAAGTACACTAAAAAAAATTATGTGGCATGACTCATAGATTCTGCAACTTTGATTTGTGTTATCACTGATCATAATTGCCACTTGTGTCATCTATTGTAACAGAGAGAATTATTTCTCTATGACTTATGACTCTGGCCTAAAGACAATTACATATTGCACCATTTTGGTCAATACTATTTCAGAGGTTTAGGATGATCAGCTCTGAGTCACTTTTCATTAATTCAATCTTATTGTGATTTTTAAAACCTCTTAAGTTCTCACAATATATTGTTTTTACAAAAACTAATCCCTAGTACACTGAACTGTACATAGACAACATTAAATTACTGAGCAATTAGAGCCACTGAACAACTATTCAACCATTTTTGTACACTGAGAAAAATGTTTCTTTTTTTTTTTGCAAGATCACTTCCCAGTCCTGGCCCTCTGCAAAAACAAAGTTAAATGGAGTGTGGAAAAAGGCCTGGCCGCTGCTAATGACTAATTAGCTTTCTTTCCAACTGCATCCCCATCTCAGTCATGCTTTACGACAAAGAATCCATTAAGAAGGTCTAAAATATTTAGAAAATGGTCAAACAAATCAATGATTGAATCCGTTTAGGACATCCATCACAATTTGTGCTAAGGAGAAACTAACATTAATGTCCTGTCAGCAACATAACTTTAAGTGACAGCAGATGGATATCAGTCAAAATCATTCCATCACACATCTCAGTTAATTTATGGGCAGAATAAATTAAACAAATATCAGATGTAGATCCATTTAAGTTTGTCTCATGCTGTGAAAAGCATTTGGACTCTGAACCCATAGTGCATTACGTATAGTATGCTACAAAAAACAAAAATATCTTGACTTATACAGGGATCAAAAAAGTATGAGCAGCCATCTGCCAGTTAGACAACAGGGTAAATCTGGACTCATCAGACCAAAAGACCTTCTTCCATTGCTCCAGAGTTAAATTTTATATGCTCCATAGCAAAAGCGAATAATTTACCCACAATTAGACTCACTGATCAGCAGTTTTCTAAAGCTACACAGCTTTTTAGTGTCAATCCATTGAATTCCCTTTGCATTGTGGATGTGGACATTTTCTTCAATGTATTGAACACATCTGCTGTTGTTTTTTAACTATTTAATTTCACTAAACATTTTAGGTAATTTAAGGTTTATCCTAACCCCATTTTTTCCATGCAGATGATGGCTTCTATCTAGTTTTTAATAGTGGTCTGGACAGCTCATAGCCCAGTTTTAGTAAAATCTCTCCTTAGATATTGTCTTTTCTTGATTAAGGCCAAAAATTTTAACCATCTGAAACAGATAAAAAAAAATTTCAGGCCCACGTGATGTTTCTTCTGACCTGTTTAAAAGGTCAGAAGCTAGTCACTGCATTAATTAGGGTCACAACACTTTCCAGCTGAAACACCATTTTCCTTTGTAAATCCAGGTGGTAACTTCTTTTTGGACAGGGACCGGATGCACAAGTTTAACGTCATATCAACAATGTAGACTTTGAAGTCATGATGTAAACTATTACATTATGCTAAAAATTGCAGACACTGCACATTTTATATGCACATCTTGGAGTAGTGTCTGTTTAGCCTTCCTGTATTACAAGGCTAGAAACACAACATTACGGAAATGTGGGAGAAAGTGTGTTTACCAAACTATTTTTTTGCACTTCAGGGGTCCGTTCTTCGTACGTTGCTTAAAGCATCCGAGATCAAATGAGACATCCAAGATGATTTCATCGGGCTAATCATGATCCGGCTAATTTGGTTCTTCGAACACACCTGTTGTTTAT
The DNA here is from genome assembly GCA_037039145.1 of Fundulus diaphanus. Taxonomy (NCBI): domain Eukaryota; kingdom Metazoa; phylum Chordata; class Actinopteri; order Cyprinodontiformes; family Fundulidae; genus Fundulus; species Fundulus diaphanus. The sequence continues at coordinate 32,561,712 of CM073122.1, read as the reverse complement.
GATTAGTATGGCTGGATTGAGTTATCTGAGATAACTGCGCGTTCATGCGTCGGTTTAAAAGGGGAAATGTGTCGATAGTAGAAACAATGATCAGCAACGCTGCTATTGGCTGTTCAGCATGGCCAAAGACCGCACACAGTTTTTCTCCCAAGCAGAACACGAGCTTTTAATGGAAGGTTATGCCGAATTTGAGTCATTAATTAAAAGGACAGGGAACACCTCAAAGTCTGCTAAAGCCAGGAGAGAGGGCTGGCAAAAAGTAGCAGACAAATTACATGCATAAGTGCTGTTCATGTTAGATGTTTCTATCACTTTCTACAGTATGTATTTTTGCATTTTAATAATTTCATATTTACTTTGTTATTTTATGTCAGAGCCTCCACGGGACCCACTAGAACATGGGGAAAAAAGTGAAGTACAAGAATATTCTACAAAATGGTAGCCTTTAGTTATTATACTGTATTTTAAAAAGCAACTTTTTCCTCTTTTTAAAGGCCACTGTTAAATGATGTGTTTGTCTGTTAATAACAGCCACCAAGAAAAAGCCTGAAAAAAAACAGGTTCTTTTTACTTTTGTTGCATGAGGCATGTTTCACCCTTTCTTTTTCTTTCACAAAATGACACAGGGTGACATCCGTTCCCTATGTAAACGGCATCTTCAACAAAAAATTTTTTTTATTTTGACCTGAAAAAACACAAATTAAGAGGAGAAATTGAACTCGATAACTTGAAAAAGAGAAAAATTGCACTAGAGATCGAGTTGCTTCAAAAGGACCTTCAGAGTAAGTTCTAATACACCATTTGACACATAGTAGTATTACTGACTTTACATAACTATCTCTTATTGCAGGCAAAAGATGACTTGCTGGCTTTTCTTTATAAAAAAATGTTTAAATAAAACGACAGGAACTAAGCATTATTTGTTTCGACTTTTATTAAAGATTAAAAAATGGTGTTCCACAATTCTGTCCTGTCCTCTGCCACTAGGTGGTCCAAGTGCACTGGCTGGACAGACTTCCCATCTCCTCCGTTTATAAAGCTGCGATCTAATCCTGTTTACATGAAATAAACCTGCTTGCGAGCAGGCTTAAGCTTGCGCACATGTTGCTATGACAGCAAGTCCACGATGAGTTTCGAAGAACCAAACGATCCAAGATCATGACAAATCGTCAACAATCAAATCCAGCTAACTGAGTTAGCGACGTACGAAGAACAGACCCCAGAAGTCTTGTATTGAAGTAAAAACTCAGTTAGTCAAGGGCAGGGGTCTACAGCCTTTACAATCCAAATAAACATTTTCCCTTCAGGCAAGCTAAATAAAGCTTGTGTCATGATTTAGGTTTTCATTTGTTTATTTTGGACTTTTCTGAATCAGTCACCATCCTATCAGCCTGTCCCCTCTCAGCCACCAGTCACTATCCAATCAGCTCAGTCCACTCCTCAATCATCAGTCAATTAGCTCCACCTGCTGCCAGTAATTACTTCCTCACCTAAAGAAATCATAAAGGTTTTGCAAAAAATAGACTGAGTACATGTCCAACTATGGGACCTTGATATGATTAAAAAAAAGCACATGCTGTAGTTTTCATCCTAAAAATAGATCTAAAAAATAATACTGGCCCTGGAGCCACAGGTTGCAGACATCCAGGCTAGAGGAACAAATTTGTTTTGGACTCTCACTCGTAGACGAAAAAAAGCTACTTAAATCAATCAAAAGCTTACTTTGCCATCTGACTTTTTTGTAGGGCTTTACGTTGAGTTTTATTCATGATTTATGAAATGTTTTGATGGTTATTATATCAGCTGTGATTTTCACAGATATTTTATTAGTTATTATTAGTTATTCTACATCCATTTCTGTGAAAACAATTTTTGGATTGTACTAATCATTATTGGCAGATAAGTAAGAGAAAGTATCCTGTTAGTCAGTCATGAGATTTTACCATGGAACCACAATACTTTAAACAAAATATAGTGTCATGAAGGCAGTTACTTGTTACAATCTTTATCCTGCTGTCAATATTTATCAGAATTTGTCTTTACACAATTTATTTTCAATGTCTTAAACATTTTTATTTTTCAATAAATGGCAAAAGGGTGCATGGTGCTTGATAAAAGTGTTTAAATGTTCAGTCTCAATGAGTTTCACAGTCTGAATTTCTCAGATTGTGATCGCTATGGTAATTTAATGACATACATCTTTTTTCATCTCCTTTAGCTTTTTAGCCAAGCTTGCCACTGACTGCTAAGATGGTCAATGTTTTTATAGTGGTCAGTGATCCAGTTCCCTCATTAAGTTCACTGATTAAATCATATACATGTTTTCGAGAAGAAGAGATGGTGATACAATATAGAATAGTAGCAGTAAAGCCATCTATTCCTTGTGCTTTTTAACCCCTCTCTTGTATTCAAGTTTAAAAAAGGCTGTGACTTTGCAGTAAATCATTATCAGGTACCTCAATTCAACATAAGCAAGACAAAGCATTTAGCTGATTATCTAGACCAATAATTAAAAGAGAGATGTACTGAGCCAACATAACAGATCAATAGAAAACTATGACATTTTTTAAAGCTTCCACATTTGTTTGATCAAAGATGATGAGAACCTTGTTAACTCTTTTTGTTTTGTTTGATTGATAATGATTTGCAAAAGCCAAGAAAAAAATGTTTAGCCTCTTTACATCCAGCAAAAGGTTTAAACAACAACTTCATGCAAAAACAGCTGAGGAAATGGTCTCTTTAACATGCTCGCCGCTGCGTGAAGTTGCAAACAAAACAGTATGACTTCTTTGTAGGGATAGTAAAGGGTTGAAACTGCAAATTACTGTGATTGTAGCTGAAACACAAGCAAAGACATTTACGGTTTATCTACTTTTCTAATAACGGAGGTAGGACTGTCTAGAACGTAAATGGAATCCTTAAACGGGATGAAAAAAAATCATTGCCACAAATGAAAATGTATCTTTCTGCAATAAGCATCTTTCTAACCACTCAACCACTCATCTGTCAGTCAATGCATTCGAGGTGCCTGGGAGAGAATAAAAAATATAAATATACAATGAGCAGAATGACCGAACAGTCATGGGTCAAATAAATTCCCACCACCAATGCTGAGCTTAAAGAGATGAAGTGCATTGGGTAGGTTGATTAAAACACAAGAGTGATGACTTTATGAAATCAAGAAGAGGAATGGAAAGCTTACACTGTGTTGCATTGTCTTCCAGACAGCCCTCTGGGAGCAGCAGAGAAATGAAGAAGAAAGAGATTTAATTGGACATTGGAGAAACAGAGAGACTGAGAGTGAGAATTGGAGCAAGAGAATGTCTATTAGTTAGCAAAGCAAAAAGTTAAATGATAAATGGTGCTGCTGAAATATTCCATTCACCAGCCTATGAGATTTACCACCTCAAACCATTTGATTTGCAATGACTTCCAGTGAGGCACTGTGAAATCTTTAAAAGAAATCATCTGCTTTCAGATCAATGAATAAATCAGGACCTGCATACAAACCTAAGCCTGGTGTGGGAAATGTGTCTGAAGTAGTTTAAAATAAGTTTTCATGTTTGTTTCAGTCAGATGAGCTTAGCCAAATTTACAAACGTATATTAAATACAGGGATATGTAACAGCACACCATTGCTTTCCTTTACTTGTCAAGTGACTATATTTTTCTTAAATCTCTGACATTTACTCAAGCCGAAGACTTCTAGTAGGTAAACCTACTCTAGGAAAACCAATGGTTTGCAGAGAAGAACTCAAATCTTTGACAAGCAGAAGTACACAGTAAGTGCATGTAGTAATACATTATTAAAAACAGAGAAACTAGTATAATTTCTCTAAAAGTACCTTGACCTTTCACCTTCTTTTTGATGTTTATGTCTTCAAGCAAACAAGAGGATTTGATTAAACTTCTTAAACTGGGGCTGTATGTAATGATATGAATACATACAAAATAATATTCATGGATATAGCCATGTTTTACTCCATGTATTTATTCCTCAAAGCTTAAGAGTAAAGACTGCTGATAAAGACTGTCAAGCTAAACTCTGCAGTATCACTTCTGTGATCCTGCATGTATTTCATTTTAATCCTTTTGAAAAGTTTATGCAGCACTAGATTAACAACTGTACCTTCTAGTCAAAGGGGCTATAATGTTTTTAATAGATGGATTTTCCAGTTAGGATGGAGGATTATGTAAAGAAGCATTTGTTGCAAGGATAGTCAAAAGGAAAAAAAGTCATATGAATGTGATGCACGGCTGACTAATATCCTTACATGCTGCTTACCTATTGCTCATCTTTCACTGTAACATATTAAAACCATTAGTTGTAAAATTCTATTGGGACACAGTGTTTGAATACTGCATGTCACTACATTTATGAAGATATTTGGTTCCATTGCTAAATTAAATATATGGAACTATCTATCCTAACAACTAAAATATATTCAGAAGATCAGCTGAGAAGATCAGAATCAGGGTTGATCACCAAGTTGCTTCATCCAACAAGGAATTTACTTCAGTTCCACTTCACTCAATGAAGACATTTTAGTACAGTATACAACCAAAGTAAATAGAAATACTTTTCACGTACGTATGAATATATACATCTTCAACAAAAGAGACAGACTGAATAGGCATGATTTTGATCTGGGTACAGTGACTGTTAAGTGTTTATCAGAGAGACAGCCTAGGTGAAGAAACACTATGTATGGAGGCTGGTTTTAGCAAATAATGCAATGCAAACAACCTTATATGGTTTGCAATTTGTGTTTTCAGATTTTGCATCACATTTAGGGTGACTATCTTATGTCTTTGCAAAAAGAAAAACAATAGAAATTCTAAGTGAAGGCATACCCTGTCTATGGAATTAAATATAAATAATTAAACAGTAAGTGTGGCTTCAGTGCTTACAGTTACAATGAATACATTCTATGCAACATGTATAGATTTGTTTCCTGCTATATTCATGTATTATTATGGGTTTACCATAACTACTGGAAGTTAGTATGATATACAGTACAAGAACATATTTGTCTTTACTCAGAGTGCAGCAGTGGTGGAAGTCACAGAGCACCTAGGAGCTCCATGAACTACATGAACATCCCTTTATTTATTTCTGGCCTTTAGACTTACATCCCAGTAAGCTGACCTTAAGCACAGCATGCCTTCACCAAGTTTACCTCTGCCAATGATATTTTTGAAAAGAAACCTCTCTGAAGAGCTCTGAAAATCACTTTAGCTGTCAGAATATGTGAGAACGACAGAACATTCAGCATTATTTGCTCGTTCAAGACAGATCTCTTTGCTAAAATTATTCACAAGTTAAATACTCTGGCCTTTATATGATAAATACTGTATATGAATGAGTCTTTATAGATTATATATGTAAACATATTTCGTTAACATTTTATATTAGGCATTTTAATATTATTATGTGTCAATTTATGTTTCAACCACTGTTTATTATGTTGAAATGTTTATCTTGTCTTCCTACATACCAGTCTATCCAGGCTTGTACCGGCTGCTGTAGTAGGTCTCTGTTCGGGGGTAAAGGGTCTGAAGCGACTACTGAATACATCAGAGATGCCCCGTGCAGACCTGCCTATTGCTGAAACCTTTGGTTGACCACACCCTTGAAAAACCTAAAATAGGACAAAGAGAAACATATTTACCATAGAGAAGGTGCTGGTGATGGGAAGAAGAGAAAACAAGCTATTAGTGCCTGAAAACCAAAAAGTGCTTAATAAACAACACACCTCAACATAATTATCAAATGTAATGGCTTTTTTCACAACATTGCTAATCAAGTACAATAGTACATAAATATTTCACAAAGCCACACTTTTCTTGGCAAAATATACATCCATGTCTATTTCACACTGGCCTTTGCATTTCTATCAAAGATAGTGTTTTCCAAAATATAAAAAGTATGCAGACTCGAAGTGATCTGCCATGTTGCTGCCAAGTTGTGGAAATAAGGAAACACATCATACACCTGTCTTTTGGGAGTGTTTGAACATTTTTGGAAAAATGTGAATTTGTGATAAGAAATATCCTGGGCTATCAAGTGGCACATACTTTTAACCTTGTAAGCCTCGTTTATTTCAGTTTTTATTTTTTAATAAATTTGCAGAAATTTCTACATTTCTGTTTTTTTCTGTCAAGATGGGGTGCTGAGTGTACGTTAATGAGAAATAAAATGAACTTTTTTGATTTCAGCAAATGGCTACAATGAAACAAAGAGTGAAAATTTAAAGCAAGCAGACAATTTAAAGGGGTCTGAATACTTTCCATACCCACTGTATATACTTTCAATAAAAATTACAGTGCCAACAAAAGACAGTGTTTTTAAGGAAAATCCAAAGTCAAATATTGTTCCAGGACAATTTGTAGTTGAGAGATAAAACAAAACATGCACTAGTTTTTATCAGTGGCCAAAGTTATTGTAAAGGAGCAAGTCTCATACATGTGGAGAGGCAGAAATTAACTTGGCCATTTTACTGTTCTCTTTCAAGAGGAGGCTGAATGCAATAAGAAAAAAATATTTTCATGAATGTAATAATGGGAAAAGAAAATGTATAAAAAGACAAAATAACTCTCTGACATTACATAGTATCTTTTACATTCTAGATACTAGAGAACCAAAAACACATGGATATATACTGAATTTAAAATACACAGTTTTCAAACTTGCTTAAAATGCTAACTGAGCTATACTTGAACCAGTTTGTTGCCCTAAAAAGGTTAATTGTTTTAACAGCCTGTTTTGAGATGCCTTGCTCCATTACACCGGTTTATTTTACCTCTAATCTGTCTGCTGGCCAATTGTTTGTGCCTATGTACCGTATGGAGAATGTGTTTGTCTAATGTTTATTGAGTTTTCAGTATAATTACATTTCATGAGAGTATACTAGCAAAATAATTTAAAGCTGGGGTATCCAGCAGTGACTTAATTACAACACGATTCAGTCTGGTATGTTTAGAAAAACTCAGGGCAAGATTACATATTGAAGAAAGCTGTAATCTCAGAGCAATCTGTCTGCCAGGCAAAACCTCAAGAGGCATGGAGGACACGGACAATGGGCAAGATTGCACATTTAAAGCCCTCTTGATACAGGAAATAACAGGCCATCGAATTCACATTGACCTTTGTCACTCCTTGTCAAGATGGACCAGAATTCATGAAATAATTTGAAGTGGAGGGAAGTGAGATTCCTAATGTCCTTTTTGTGGTTGCTACATTTTTAACATTTTCAAATACAATAAAAAATCAGTATGAACTCTAAAAAGAAAGATGTTAAAAATTGTTCTATTTTAAACTGTCTTGATTAATCATCACCATTGCATTGATTGAGGTTATTAACAAATGTTAATATGATGAAAAAAACAAAACACTAAAAATAAACAGAATAAATGGGTTAGTGCATTATATTAGGTAACTCATTAAAACTGTTCTATCATTCTTTACTATAAAAAGGCAATTGGGATGTAAACTAATATGCCATTACACTGTCCAACTGCTTTATTAGGTACACCTTGTTAGTATCAGGTTGGAACCCCTTCATGCGTCAAGAACTCCCTGAATTCTTTGTGCCTTAGATTCAAAAAAGGTGTAAGAAAACATTCCTCAGGGATTTTAGCTCATATTTAGTAGTTGAAAACATCCCCCAGCTTAAACCTCTCTCCAAATACAAACTTAACTTGTATTTGGAACCAGACTCTGGCAAAACCAGAGGCAGAGGGGTGAAGTGAAGATAATATAACAACAACAAAGAAGAATTAATAGGTAATATAATGGAAAGCAACAAACATAGCAACAGATAGGAGAAAAAGGCAGGTAAACAGAAGGGTCAGCATATATACTGAGGGACATGTTAAGAATTGCATTGACCTGGGTAATACAAACCCTGGGGGATTAAATGAAAAAAGGGGCTATTGTTATTTTCAGGGAACCAGTTTGGGATGGTTTGAGCTGCATTACTATTTTTGCATGAAGATGTGTACACTGGGATCATTAAGGGCTGGACAAGGTTAGGAACATTTTCTGGTGGGTTGTGACGTTTATACAATGTCAGTTGGTATTAAAAGACCCAAAGCGTGGTAAGAAAATATACCCCACAATATTCAACCACTGCTATTCTGAAAGGAGAGCAAGAAACAAAAAAAAAAAAAGTCAACCAAACCATAGTTCTGGAGTGTGACCTAAGGTCGTCCAATGGAGGCACAACATACAGACGTGAGTGGTTGTCCCGAGGAAGCACAGAGTTCCAGTAGTTTTTGGATCCTTGTTGGATCTTAGAGTCCCATGCTGAAAAAGCTGGGTCATTTGATAGAAGAGCCCTAGAAGACGGTGGCATAGGAACCTTTGAAACCAGTGGTGCAGGAACCTTTAAGGGCGGCAGCACAGGAGGTTGGTGGTGAAGGAAGTCTGGAGGACGCCAGCGAAGGGGTCTGGATACTGTAAGTCAAAGTCCAGAGGCCTGGGAGTGGATGAGGAGAACACGCAGAAAACTTGTATGGAAGTCCACCAGGGACCTGGGAAAACCCATGGAGAACTTCATCATAAGGTCGGCTGGGAGGTTAAAAGAATCCATAGAGGAGTTCCAGAGACTGGTCAAATGCATGCTGGAGGGCACAGAGAAACTCTGGGGACTGATCCACTGGATGCCAGAACCCACGGAGAAGCTCTGGAAAGCAGCGCTGGGGAAGCTGAAACCCTCAATGGGGCTCAACAGCGCTTGGCGTGAACTCATTGTAGTTTTCAAACAAACAGTTTGGGATGGTTTGAGCTTTGTGACATTCTGCATTATTCTACTGGAATATGCATGCACAGGGGTCATTGAGGGATGGATAAGGTCAACAACAATATTCTAGTAGTATGTGACTCTTAAACCATGTCAAGTGGTATGAATGAACCCAAAGTGTGGCTAGAAAATATACCTCATAACATTACACCAAGGCCATTCTGAACCATTAATAAAAGACAGGACGGGACAGTGTTCATGCAAAATTCTGACTCTACCAATTTAATGTGAGTTGACTCATCTGGACTCATCTGACCAGGCAATGGTTTTTAAATCAATCGTTTTCCAATCTTGGCGCCTTTGTGCGAATTATAGCTTCAGTTTCTTGTTCTTAGCTAAAACAAGTAACGTCCAGTGAGGTCTTCTGCTGCTGTTGCTCAGAGATAATATTCTTTGATTGTGATTTAAGCTACTGTTGCCTTTCAGTCATTGCAGTCTACCCATCATCTTCTGAACTTCAACATCAACAATGCATTTTTTTAACATAACTCCAGCTTACTGAATATTTCTCTTTTTCGGACCATTAACTGGTAAACTGAGAGATGGTTATGCATGATCACCCAACCAAATCATCCCTTCCTGAAATACTCTGGCACCATCATCTATACCATATTCAAAGTCACTTAAATCCCCTATTTCTTCTTCATTCTTCACCATTTGCATAAACAAGCAATTGAGCAGGTGTACCCAATAAAGTGGCTGGAGTGTATTTTGCTGTCATGGAGAAAGGTAATTAAAATCATGTAATCCGATGGATATTAACTTAGTTGCAGTTAAGAGTTTGGCACGGTAAATGAGATTACTGTATCTGAACACCAGTGAATGCATTAAAAATACTTAACTTTAAATAAAAATAGGCACGTCAGAAACCAAGTGCAAGGTTTCTCATGATGTAGTACCTTTGCTGACACTTGCATGCTGTTGTCTTGCATCGTCATGATAGCCTCAGAGATCTTAATATCAATAGGAACTATAACCGCTTCAATATCGGAAGGACCGACCAGTCTGTCTGCTACCAGCAACATGGCATCTGTCAAAGAACACAGAACACATGTTAGTTATGAGATCCTAAAAATCTACTAGAACATTACAGCATCTTTTCCCCACAAACCCTGTTGTTCACGTTATCTTGGCACTAAAACAATGCCTGCCTGGTGCTGGTTTTATCATTTGACTATTGTTCTGAAAAGTACAAAGAATCCCACCTTTCCAATATGTCTTGGCAGCCAACAATTGGTAGGAATCAAGATGAGTAGGAATCTGCCAGTACTTTCATTTTTTCACAACAATCCTCACAATGCAAGAATGAGATATGGAGGTAGAGCAGTACAAAAATGAGCTCAAATTCAGTTTAAATGTATGAATTTACAAAAACAATTTTTTTTAATGAAGACCGTCTATTTAATCGGCAAGCGTTAATGAGTGCAGATGGACAGAAAACAACTAAACTGCTTCATTCATTTATGTGAGGAATAGTGTTTAAAAACAGGCACATATTGTATATGCATTTACAATATGCAAAATACTCCGAAAAATAAATACGTGGTCTGCTTTTTAGATAAAATTGCAAATGTTTTTTTTTATTAAATACAGTATAGAATTATTATTTAAAGGGGAAGTCCGGTCAACAAGGAAAAATCAGGGTATCATTAGCTATAACTAAAACTAATACATTTGTGGTTATTTAATGAACTTATCTTTAATCAATAAGAAAATAAAAACATAAATTGTCGTCTGAATCACTGTGTATGGGGGCTGACATGACTGCCCAAATATGGGCAGTAAGGGGCGTTTGACATCACATCCTGCGACGTGGAAGAGCGGAAGCGGCGACAGTATTTCTCTCCGCTTTCCATGCAAAGTCAATAGGAGCCGTTCTACACAGCTGCGATCATCAATAATTATTTGGGATTTCCAGAGGACTTCACCGCTGACATTCCCAAGAGCTATTGCTGAAGCAACAATGCCCACGTGCATGGCCATCGGATGTTCCAACACAACTGGTAAAAGAGGAAAAAACATTGCTTATTTCAACACAGTCACTTCAGCGATCTCTCCTCCGCTGTGTGTGTGTGTGTGTGTGTGTGTGTGTGTGCGCGCGCTCAGCTGCAGCGCCGGTGCAAAGCCGTGCTCAGCCCAGCATGTGCTGGAATGCTCTTATATTTTAATACTTATACTATAATAATCAGCTAACTTAAGTCACTTCAGCGATCTCTCCTCCGCTGTGTGTGTGTGTGTGTGTGTGTGTGCGCGCTCTGCTGCAGCGCCGGCAAAAGCCGTGCTGCGCGGAGCGCGCACACACACACACACACACACACACACGCGTGTATAGATATGTAGGACCCGACTGAGTTTGATCTTGGAAAATAGTGCGCCGTGACAAACAGAGCGTTGAAACTTGCTCAACAGCGGGTCCGCCGAGTGACCTCAAAAAATGGGAGGTGATAGTACTATTCTTGACCAAGATGGATTCCTCCACATAAACATGATTAAATGAGAATTATTATTAATTAAAAAAACTTATAATTTTTTGCACAGTATGTAGTAGTTTTATATTTAAAGTACTTTCAGCAGTTTGAATTCTGATTTTGACCGGACTTCTCCTTTAATATAATACCTAAAAAATATGAGACTTAGATATTTTGAATACTATCCATATAACTACAAAAAGTAATTAAAACTCCACTAAGCTCTACCATGATTAAACAGGTTAAGTAGGACGGTTGCAACATCAATGGATCTCAGGACAGCGACATTTGCAGAAGTGTGAGCCAATCAAGCAAAGCACATTTAACCTAAAAGGGCACCAAAAACACATGCCACTTATTTGGTGAAGGAAAAAAAGCCTGAAAGTATTTAAAATAACAGAAAATGTGTTTCTGTAATGTTTAAGAAGCTGCCCAGCCCCCAACAACAGAGTTGCTGTGACAAAAGAGCAAGAAAGCAAGAACGAAAGAATGAAAGCATGAAAGAAGGAATTACAAATAAAGAAGTTAATCCCACCCAATCATCCATTAGATTTGAGTCTGACAAACAGTCACTGCCAGATCGTTCAAGTACATACACCTTTCAAGTCTTGTTAAAGCTTTATCGTTTTCCAATTAATCTCTGGAAACTGTAACCAGCAGCTCCTGTCTTTGACAGAACCCACAGACAAAACCATGATCATCTTCCTCTCCTCATCCTAGTTAAACAAGGAAATACTACTGAACCTCAAAACACTGTCTGGCTTTCCAGCAATACTCTGCTTTAGCCATTTTTAAGAGACAGATTTTTTCATAATAATCTCTATATCCTAAATTCTTATTTTACTGTTTAGATAAATAGCTATTGTTTCTTTGCAAGTGGTAATTTGTCATTGCAGATGAAATCTACTAGTATGTAGTGCATGTCGTTGTACTCTATTGCAATTTAAAACATTTTGAATATATATATATATATATATATATATATATATATATATATATATATATATATATATATATATATACAGAATAAACTAAATGTAAAGATAGAAAAGCAGCTATGTTTAATTTCAACATAAACCTTTTATTTTACTGGAGCATGTCAGACATGTCAGACAGTAAAAACAACAACAGTGATGTGAATGGTACTTGTGAGCTCTCCAACACAATCAGGACAAGAAGTCCTCACTCCTGAATTATAAAAACAGGGCATGTACCAGTGTCTTCTGTATCACCATGATTTCTGAGTGCCTTATAATCATGTGTAATCAAACACCCCTGTGGTATGTGGTATGGTTGCTTCTTGGCTTGCTTCAGAAAGTGCTTGTGTATATTCAAACCAGCTATAATGTTTGGTAAAAGCCATTATTTACATCACAAAATAGTGCTGCGGGTAGCAGCCTCATTACTTTGCACTCATGTTTTTTGCTTGTTATTTTAGGTTCGAGATTTCTTTATCGTCATTCAACGGTACATGGTATTACAACATTACATGCAGAGTTCATAGCTTAAAAATATAGCAAAGAAACAATTAAGAACAGTAGAAAATATGAGATATTAGCCAGAATAAAATATGGGTGAGCATGTAGTTATAAACATAAAAGCAGAAGAATATAACCATCTAGTTATATACAGTTAGAGAATAAATATGCATATTTAAAATAGTACAGTTGAAGAATAAGGTGCAGTCAAACAGATAATAAGGTGCAGTCAAACAGATAATTATGTACATGTACAAGTTCCCATCTTGTGCATGCCCCCTAAGATCCTAGCTCAACAAGGTCTGCCTGTCTCTGCTCTTACTCTAGGGTCCTTACTTCTGCCTGTACCGGTTGTCTTTTCCATTGGGTTGGCATTCCTCCACCTTTGGGGGTGGGTCATTCCCAGCCCCTGCTATCCTGTGCATGGAACACTAATGATATTCTTAAGTTAGAGGTTTCCTTCTGTCCTAGCTAAAACTGTCAAATCTGTCCTGATGAGTCTCTCTTTCTCCCCCCTCTTAGGAGACTAAGGGGGTATTTCTCATTTCTAGTTTCTGTAGCTTTCTTGGTGCCCTCTTGCGGGTGCTGTGTCTGGGATTGCAAGCCCCCTACACCAGTCTTTCCTGGAGATCATCTGTCTCTCCGGTGTCACCAATCATGATTGGTTGTCATCCAGCCTTTCCTGGAAGCTACTGGATTTCCAGAGACTCAGTAAGTATTTACATCAAAAGTTAACTGCCCAGTGGGACTGGTTATGTACTATATAGAGAAAGGTTCAATATTTGGCTAATTCTGGTCGATAAGTGTTCTGGGTATGACACTAAGCTTTCCACTGCCCCTTGTATGCAAAGGTGGAGGGGGGGGGGGGTGAAGAGTGCTACATTCAGCCATGGCAAACCATCACCAGGTTGAAAAACATAAAATTTTGAGTAATATTTTAATAAGTCAAAAAACGTTTATGAAAGAAAAAAAACTCTAAACACAAAATATGCAACGCCTTATGCTTTTTAACATAACTCTTCTTGCAGAGAGAAAATGTTTGAAAATTGCTGTACTAGAATGAGAAAGAGTGAATAAAAGGCAAAGGCATAGGGATTTGAAGAACCTAAATGACATTTATAATGCATTAAACAAGTCTGCACCATTGCCTATTTTGGCATGCTCAGGAAAGGATCCAGGGTGATGCCTGAAAGGGCAATTTTGTGCAGAGCCGGGTTACTGGCCAATACTAAGATGAATCCGGACTCCTTTGTGTATCCTTTATAATCAAACACTTTCTGGGCTGGAGTTAGGGTCTCTCCAAGCCTTTCCAGACTTGTCTTCAAGTTTTGATAGCTCTACCTACTGTTTGTCCTTGCTTAGCTGACATTTACTAATTATCTACAGCTAACTGGAGTACGTGACATCGAATTGGACTGGCCTAAACATAATTTGAATGGGATCTACTGTATTTATGGTACTGATACTGATCTGAGTTGCTTTTTTAAAGTACAGTTTAAATGGTTCGATGAATATCATCTTCTTAATGCTCAAAGCTTCTGCTTAGTGTATCTATTCTGGTAGGCAGCCAGAGCAGTGAGTCATTATTTCAGTTTCCAGCTCCTCATGAATGGACTGCTAGTTGTATTTCTCCAGGAGTTCTGTTAGGCTTTTACTAACGTGACTCAAGTCAAGAAAGAGAAGTTTGGACTTCTTAGGACAATTGTTCAGAGTAGCTGTCATGAGAGCAAGGGAACAAAGTTGCTCTCTTGTCAATTCAATATTGACTGGAACGGATATTAAGCTCAGAAGCTGGAGTTAGATATGTGATTGAGAGAAAACAAATAATCTATAAATAATCTATAATCTATAAAGTTCAATAAATTATTTAAAATGTACAGGTACATGTTGAGTTTTGTAACAACTGCACTGCAATAGGTAGATGTTTCAAATTTAAAACTTGCTAAGTTGTCACTTTTTCTACTGTTTCAGTATAAATACTGGAAAGGACATATTTAGTGCCCTGCGACAGACTGGTAGACCTGGCCAGGGTGTACCCCGCCTCTCGCCCATTGACATCTGGAGATAGGCACCAGCACCCCTCACGACCCCAACAGGGATAGACTTGTTAGAAAATGGATGGATGGACATATTTAGTCTGGAATCAATTGCCAAGATTTTGTCTGTGACTTACTAGTAAATTACACATAATATTTGCATAATATTTGTTTAGACATCAATAGATTTTAAAAGCACAAAGCTCATTATGGTTATGTTCTAAGTAATTAAATGTTTTTGTGCTCTGAAGGAACTCTTTACAAGGTTAAATGCTGTATACAAAACAAACACGGAAGACAAATATCTAAAAGAGGTAACATACATTATTTCTTTCAATCACAAAGTAATATTAAGATAATTTTTCTATTGTGCAATAAGTATCATCAAATACTCGGTTTTGTCCAGCTTTATCAAATTTTGCCAAGTTTAATATTCTGCTTTTAATCACTACTGACTGGGTGTTTTAGTTTTGGTAGTCTGTGGGCATTAGGCTAAAAGACAACCTGTTTATGGGTCATAAACAGCATCTGAAATGTGAAAACAATGAAAATAACATTTTAAAGGTCAGTGTTTTAACCATTGTGCTAGAATCCGTTGATAAAACTCTTATTCTACATCTCATTTTCTAAATTTTCATGCATTTAGTGTGATATGTAAACATCAAAAATTATTATCAAGAATCAGCCAGCAGCTGTAATTTTATATCAAATATAAATAAACATTCCATATATTGTTTTCAACCACACACACTTCTCCATATGTTTGTTTCTGTCAGTCAGGCTTAGTCTAAAAAGTGTATCAATGGTTAAATCCAAAGATAGACCCACTTATTTGGTCTGGCTGTGCTTTTGAATACTGCTTTTGTTTGTTTACTTTTGAGTCTCAAATGCACCTTGATGCTTGGTTGGATTTTTCTCAGAAGCTCACTGGAGGTAACTACAGGGGGCCAGCCCAAGTCCTGCGAGGTCTCTAGCTGCCTGGGTTTGGCTGAGTACGACTCTAATGCTTTTGGAATAAAAGCCGTAGTGGATTTCAGAGGGAGTCAAAGGAAAATTGCCAATAATTCTGGCCTTCTTTCCATAAAGGACTCAGAGACCTAAATGATATTCTCAGTGCAGTTCTGACAACCTATTTTTCATATAGCTTAATGAATATTTGATGGATTGTGCGTATGAGTCAGCCATTTGAAGGGCTATGAGGGAGGATTTCATCCAGTGGTTTATATTTCCTGAAATATTTTCACATACTTAAACATACAAAAGTATGACACAGTGCACCAGAAATAAAAATGTGTCTGGATGACAATTTCTTACAATGATCTCGGAAATTTAGAAAGGGTAAGCAGTGGATAGTAAAAAAATAAAAGAATTGAATTGCATAGATTCACACAGAGTGTGTGATGGCAAACTGACAAAGAAGCATAAGAAAGAGAGGGAACTATTGGTTAAACCTAAAATGACATGAAGTCACAATAATGTGAGCGTCACGGCTCATTAGATTTCTGTTGGTGTAATCTATTTTTGTGACTGGTCAACTGACCTTTAGTGCCAAGTCTTGAAGCAGTGCCTTCCCATCTGATTCAGTTGTTCCCATCCTTGTCTGTTCATGTGATGATGATTAAAAGCCTAGCCTGACAAATTACAGTTTTTGATCAATGTCAAATCAATTCACAGATCTCTATTTGCCTCACATTTCAGCAAGCATTTTAACACACAATTTCAACATGTTCACATTTTCTGAGCTATAAAGTGAAGTTAGTTTGGAGCCACTGAACCTTTTCCTTCACCATGTTATGAATTGTTCTCAGTCAATTCAATTTGAGTCTTATTTTTCTATTAAATTTTTTGCATACTACTAAAATAACTAATAAAGCTAATATTGACTGAGCATTTACTGTATATAATTAGATAAAATGTAAATAAAGGTTTCACTATTAAGCCTGAGAGAAATGGACACAATTATTGATTTTTTTACACAAAGTTGAAAAGTTTAAACGGGTTCAGGAAATCAAATTATTGTATGAACTTCAACAAAGCTCTGCAGGTTGTTATTTTTTGATGCACATGTTTCCCTACAGCATGTGCATGACATTTAGACTACATTAACAACTTTAAGTTAAAGAAAAAAACGTGTTGTCTTCACCAGGAAAAGTACCTTTTAACATAAAAGCCTACTGAAATACTGTTGTTGATGATGTGCATGCTTTCATTGCCACACGTCACCTATCTCCTGTTGCAAATGTCAAATCATCTTGAACTAGTTTCATGGACTGTAATGGCCTCCACAGTCACTAAATTTCACTTTGAAACTTTGAAATTTTGTGTAACAAGAGACCATAATTTCAAGATGGACCAAAATCTTAGGTATGTTTTTGTCACCTTGATAAAATGTCACAAAGAATCAAGGCAGTTGTGAAGGTCCCACCTGGTTCTAGAAAGGTATACATAATAACATCATAATCTAATGTGCAGTGTATATGATATTTTTCCTGGACTTGGTAAGCTGTAAAAATTATATCAATTATTCTTCTAGATGGGCAGAGACCACACTGAGATCCAGGAAGTATTTCCTCAGACAGCACAAGCAGCTGGTTTATAGGCATAAGGACTTTGGTGGATGTTGACATCAGTTGCCGTTGTTGTTTTCATATTCCAATTTGATCCCATGTGTAAACATGTCATTTAAAAGAGCATCCCCTAGCTCTGGAAGCTATTCTTCCTTTTCTAACAATTTGACGAGTGAGGTGTGGATCTGGAACCCAAGGACTCTACTCTGCATACCATTTGGATCTCAGCTAGAATCTCATCTTACTCCGGGGCTTGCTACTCTGTAGACCTCTTTAATGGGAAGAAATAGCTCCATGTTAGCAATCTGAACAAAAGAGAACAAGCAAGCTCTACACAGGAACTTTTACACAGTCACCATTCAAACGTACAACAACTGGTAATGATGCCAAACTGCTATCTATTAGCTGACCGTGTAGGTGAACAATTGCAGACACTGAACTCGCAGTTCCCATCCTCTTCTCTGTCAAACAACTATATTAAAAAGACTCAAAGGGCAAACTGCTGGAAACAACAGCAATTCAGTTATTTATTAAATGTCAGCTTTACTGCAAACCCATAATAAATAAACGACGCACAAAACCAGTTGTCGGATCCCAATTATAAGCTTTTTTTTTATTTTTCTACATTGACCAATTCTTCTATAAACTCTGCATTGCATTTTGGTTAGAAAAACTTAACTCCTTTACTTTTATTTACTTTTATATCTCTTATACTAAATTAATCTGGTTGTGATGTGATGTGCAGTACAGGAGAGATCACTAAATATTGCTCTGCCAAACAGAAGTATATAAATCTTGAGCGGGTACATATAAAATCCGTTATCCTGTAACAAATTAGCTCTCTTGCCTATTACTACTGAAAAACAACATAGTATTTTAAAATGCTGACAACAGTGGCTGCGGACAACATTTGTTTTGACCCCACTTAACTTCAGTTCATATTTCACTGACATGTACTCACTGAGGCATATGAAAGTGTTTTTATGATCTATGACGAGAATAAAATTAAGTTTTGATGGATAGTCCAGAGGAAAGCTCTGTTTGGACTTGCTTTCGGTTGTCTAATTCTGTCTCCTGACTACAAGAATCTATTTACTGGGTGGACCCTGTTAACAATGATCTCCCTTCAGGTTTGATGGCTGTCACTGGCATTACTCTCAGTTTCAGTAGTGTAAATTATCTGACTGCTTTCTACCGCTTAAGTCTGGATGGCCAAAGGTAGAAGAAAACAAGTAAAACATTGCATACACACTGCATTGAGCTGGGTTGTAAATGTCTGGTTTGGAGTCAAAGACAAGTGTCGTTAAATGTGTGAATTCAGTTCAAGAATGGTCCAGTCAGGCTTTAAAGGGTGATCACATTCATCATATAGGACCTGGTTTTAAGATTTATAGACAAATCCCAGTCCACAGAATGTGATAGAAATAGGCTGTTTCTATCTTCCTTTCTTTTTTCAAAGGCTGGCCAAGAAGGTCCTTTTCATGCGTAATAATTTAGTTTTAAATGAAGCAGTCATTTGATTTTGTAATATTTTGGAAATTTGTCTTCTGTTATTTTTTTCTGTGATCATTTATCAATGGGCACTGTGGCAGTTAGCCGTATGGTGCTGATCTGCAGCAGCTGAGGGATAATTTATCTGTAGTTTAAATGATGACGACAGTGCAGAAAAATTGTACCCAAGTGTCCATAAATATGAGTCTGGACAAGGATTTAAAGTTGATGAAAATGGAAAAAATAACTTTCACCATCTGTCAGAGCAAAAAGGAGAGAAAGTCTCCATAAAAACGTAGTGTTCAACAAAAGAAGTTCATGCCATTTTTCACACATTGCCAGAGACAAATGCGTCCTTCAGAGTCAATTGTGCTGTTTTCCACATGCGGAAATCCATCATGACAAATGTCAAGTGATATTAAACTGTGATTGAAGTTGATTTGTTAGATAAGCATAACCCTGCAGTCTTAATTTAACAGAATCAAGACATTAGGTGTCCTTTTTCATGACAGTCTTTGCAGTACTGATTCAAATAAAGAATCAGTGTTTGGGCTTTTCTTGGTCAAAACTCCATGTTTCTTTTAACACTGACCTGCTAAATCCTACCAATAGCGTCATTCTTTTCAAAGACTACAAATCATAAAACAGAAATAAAGTGTTGGGAGTTCCTTGAAAGATGTAGAAGTTTGAATCCAAAACAAAAAAACAAACTTAAGGAATTCCAAGATTATCCTTATTCATGCATAAAAGCATATATATCTTACCATTGTATGATTTTATTAAACTTCAAAAAGAGTATCAACATACATGCTGTTGTTTGATGCATTTATAGACCACTGTTGGGAGGTCATAGGCCTGATGAATAAATATATAAGAAGAAATCAGATTTTAATGTTTTGCTGATCACTGACCGGAGCTAATTAATAAAAAAATGGTAAATTCCAATCTCTGGCCAAGTGTTTGGTTTAACTCTAGCAACAATAACCCCCCAAAATTATGTTAGCTTGAGGTTATTTATAAAAACAAAAATAAAGAGGCAAACTTTCTGTGGACAAAAGACAATTTCAGGATATGTTTATCTCCATAAATGTTCAGTTAGTAATTAATCCAAATGTGGTAAGGACCCAGTTTAACTTCGTTGATTGTTCAACATGCATTTGCTCACAGCAGCAGCCGCAAATAGTGTGAAATAGTGTGAATAAAATGTCATGAATTATTATGTACCTGACAAGTTTCAAAGAAAAACTCAGGGAAACACCGACTACCTACCCTCAATCCACAGTAGTATTTGTTTTAATACAAAAACTTAGGCATACACAACTGTCAAGAGATTGCAACATTTTGAACAATAAGGGACATATTCCATATTGTTTTACATAAAAACATTGGAAGTGCACTTCTGCTAAGAGACTTCTTAGGTTTTGTGGTTGTTGCTGCCTTGAAGATGTGTACATTGACTCTTCTTTTAAAAGCAGTGCTTTGGTCAGATTCCATTCACCTATTTAGTAGCAAATCATGGAACTTCGTTGTAAAAATGTCAGAAAATTGAGGTGCATCCAATAATTCAAGTGCTAACCACAAAATTGTTTCAAGTAACATAATAAATCTGGCAAGTAAAAAACAGCTCTGTTCGAAACAGAAAGAAGAACACCTGGCCATTTCTTTCATTTGAAGATAATAGTATTTTTGTTTCAGCAAGAAGACACTGATCCACTGTACCTGCAGGGGGATATATACCTCGTCTGTTTGGTTGCTATTTTGACAAGTTGAGAAAAAAACTGACTGCTCAATGATTATATCACCTGGAGTAAATACAACAGTAAGACTCTTTGATAGGTACTCGGCCATGCTGTCACTTTTCATTTCTTCTCTTTTGTCTATCATTCCCTTAGCACATAAATGGTTGTGAGCAGCTTTTAGAACCCATATGTGCCTCAAATAAACACAAAGATATTTTTTTAAGTCTAGCTGTGTTAGTGGGTGATAGCTCGACAAACAACAAAGAACACAGAAACCAGCTGATGTTTTTAAAGCATCCCGTACTGCATGGATGATCCTGGGAGACTAAAAGAGATAAAGCCATGGATTAATTTTTGTCCCAACAGACCAAAAAGCCCACTGACCTTTCTTTCAAGGACTCAAAACATGAAAACAGCCAGCAATAAATACTTTGATGAAATATGTCAAGCACATTATGTTTTTGCAATGCAACCACATTATGGGAAAACTCCAAATTAGGTTCTTTATGTGAGTTGATAGTCTGGCTATCATAAACATTAGAAGTTATAAATGTATTAGCTTTATATGTCATGGAGTAGTTCAGTTAAAATAATCTAAAACTCATAAGGATATTTTTTAGAGAACAATAGAATTCTCTACACCTTTTTAGAGCTAGGTCACCAAATTTCACTGAGTGAATATGGCAAGAATAACCCTTTGCAGCTCTGGTTAGAGAATTCTTTCCAAGTTTGCAGAATTGGACAGAAAGCTTGAGCCAATTCTACATACTGCCTCCTCCAAGTTGTTGGGCTCTACTTCTGCATTTGGGTAAAAGCCAAAATGTACCCACATTGCTACTGTGGAGTCTGGCTTTACAAGAAATTACAAAAAGATGCCTCAAGATAAACAGTTGGTGGCCTAAATTTTGCAATTGGGTGCCATTAGTAGAAATGAATGAGATGATGACATTAAAATAGAAGCAATCAAACCCTAAATTGCTAAAAATTCTTGTGGAAACAAAGAAAGTACATTTTTATTAGCTTCGTGCAGCTGTTTCGGTTACATAAAAAGTCAGTGTACATTATTACGTCACATTTTAATTTTATTGCTGTGTCTTTTTAGAGTTTCCATTATTTACAAGATAAGAATTTCCCTGTTTAAGCTTTTTCAATCCATTCTCAATACATTCATGAAAACCCAGTACATGTTGATATTTCACAAACCAGAACATTTCACTCCCACTTAAACAATCTTCTCTTAAACTGCCAAAGCTATTATGCAAAGAGACATCAAGTTTCCAGCAATATATTAATACCTTTTGTAGTGTGCAGCTGCAAGAGGTGAATCAATAGCCTAAGTCTCCCTATCCTGCCAACATATCTGTCTCCGGGGAATCTTTCTCACGTACTCAAGTGTAGCTGCAGCACTAACAAAGAATTCTCTATTGGATTTTTCTTTTCACTTTTGCTGCATTTCTGATGTATCCGTCTGTATTACTTTAACTCATATGAAGAACTGTGTTGATCCACATGAACTCTTCTCAGCTTGTCTGTCTTTCTTGTGCTCTTCAAATTTCTAGTTCTGTTGTGCTCAAACTGTGGTACAAGCACCACTGGTGGCACCTGGGTTACCCTTAGTGATACTCAACTATTTACAAAGTAAATCAGAGGCACATTTAGTTATAATGTGAAGCTAATGAACCAAGACAGTTAACTGAAGAGCAGGTCAAGAACATTGATCTGCCTCAATAGATACAACTCAAAGGGAAATAGAGTGGGAAATAGTTGAAGACCCCCCCCCCCCCCCCCCTAAAAACCGAACCTGTCGACATTGACCAGAGAAAAATTGCCAGTGGCAATACATTGCATTAATCTCTGAATTCAGAAATTGGATCTAAGAGTAACATCAACAACCTGACAGTGTTCCAGTTGCAAGTTGAAATCCAGTAGGACTTCTCAGTTACTGTTATTAATGACCTGGCTAAAGGGAACACAAGCTAGTTATTTATTTACTCCTTTCAATTCAAACTTCAGAGGAGTAATCTTTTGGAGAATTATGATGAATATAGAACATTATTTTTTTGCTGGTACCATTTTAAAGTATCATGACACAGTGGAGGAATATGAAAAACATTGTATTTAGCAAGGGAGTCTTTGTTTAAATATTATATAAGCACTTTTATAAATGAATAAAATTCAAAGCAAAAAATCTAACAAGTGTAAAATTTAGTGTGACCCTGAGATAACATTGTATAACAAAATGAACTAATCAACGGTTGTGGAAGTGCCAGATAATTGAAAAGACCAGTGGCAGCATCTATGTTCAAGATTTGAAAAAGGAGCATTTTTATAATTCTGCACAGCCAGAATGAATAAGAAGAAAATGACATTCATTCTTGATGATCCCTAAGAAATGGAGATCACTTCCCCTTGGATGAGTCATCCAGTATTTAGCTCACTGACAGGCAAAAATCCACTTACACCCCTGTTTGTTCCTGACATGTCTGCTCCAGAGATCCTCATGCTTAGTGTTTAGTCACTTGAAGTGCCTGGGTCCTTTAAATGCCCATCGTTTAACACTGAGATGCAGTGTTTTCATCATAACAGATCATACACCACTGAAACTTTCAGGATAGTTAAAGCAGGTGAATGCTGAGATGTTTTAAATAATAAAAGTGGAGATCTTTATATGTCAGAGAGAAAGCAAGGACACCAGAAATCTCAAGGGCTACACTGTGAAGCAACGCTGAATGTGAACTAAGTTTCCGGCGAGAGCTGTCTGTCATTTAAACAAAACAACTGACACGGTGTTGTTCCTTACAATCTCAGTGGTATCACCTCTTCGAGGGTGAAAATAATCATGAGCTGGGGACTTGTGGGGAGATTCAGTTACACGAGAACTCAATCCGCCCAATTAAAAAGAAATGAGTAAATAAAATCAATGAGGATCACTTCCACTGTGGTGTCAAAAGACTCAACAGAGGTCAACACAGGCCTAAATCTTAATTAGCTGAAATAATTTGTTCACAGAGGGCAGCATGACAACTTTACTGAGAGCATGCATGAGTCTTGAAAACTGTGAGGCATCGATGTGTTTTGTTTTAAAATAATTAAATGCAATTGTGTTGAGTTCTGCCATCACAAAGGTTGTAGAGCATGGTTGTGTAGTATTTTTAACGGAAAAACATAATTAATGTAAACTCTACCAGTGATTCTATATTTAGACAAAGAAATGTAGCAAAGAGAGATGCCTGAGCGGATATGTGGGAGAGAATAAAAACCCTCACTTCATAGAAAAGTTGGGTTTACACATTAACAGTGAAAATAACATCTTTTAACAAGGTCACACACTCACACATCACACCTTTGTTCTGCTGAGGAGAAAAACACCTGAATTCTCTTTGGCTTTTGACCCGTTCTAAGTTGTTAGTTTTATTCATTTTTTTCTTCCTGCCTATGTTGTCATTTCTTGCTGCAACTTTTACTTTGGCTTTATTTCTACTTTTATTTACTTATTTTTTCATATTCTAATGTTTTATTCATTTATTTTAATAATTCCTTTCGTTCAGCCCTTTGGTCAGTGCCTGCTGTTTTTAAAGCTCTTTATTAATAACGTTGGCTTGGCATTTTTCAACCAAGTTAGGTATGCCTCACTGAAACATACAAATAAACAAAAACACAAAAAGAACAAACATTGGCTACCATAATTTCATTTTTTTTGTACTTCTTTTCTGTCAGTAAGTGCATTTGTTTGTTCTAAACACAGGAGGGAAGAAGAAAAGATTAATTATGGACATCAAGGAGTCAGCGCCCCAAAAGGTTACGGAAAGATGCACTGGAAGGTGTGTTGACACGCTTGCTAATAAATCTTTCATTAAGAGAGAGGAGGGTGTATTGAGCGAGGTGAAGGAAATGGCAATTAGATAAATTAATGAAGAAATGGATTTATTTAGACTCAATTTGTGCATTAAAATGTTTTAATTCACTGTAAGCTAAAGGCTGTTAATGTTGTTAAGATTTTTATGCTGTTTTATCATTATCGCAAAATTAATTTTCTCAGAATAATTTTTTTTGAATTGCTTGAAGAAGGGTTTGTTTTTGAGCTTCACAAGGTGACTGTGGTTTAAAAATCGTTCTTGTATTCCATTCAGTTTAAAGATCCATGAAATATTTACTAATTTTCATGTTTATAAAGAGATAATTTTCTGTTTCTCATTTTTTCAAAAAACAACCACAGGTCAGAAGTGGTGGCTCTTGGAGTGGACCCAAGTGCAGACAGGCAAGCAGAAGCAGGATGGTGAGTTGAGAAATTTCATTAAACAAAAAGAAAAACTTAAGTAGCTGAAGAACAAGGCGTGGCAAAATACGGATCAGACAGGTTTGGCATGGCAAACCTGTGAGGAGTGAATGTACTATAACATCAGTATATAAAGGAGAGGGAACAGGTGGCCAACATGAATTAGATGAACAGATCTGGTGGATTCAATAAGCTGATTGGATGGTTGCTATGGCTGATCCTTCATTTACACAGACTCATCGTCCATGCGTACTCCGCTCCGTCACAAATAAAAGCCATTCTAGTCAATGTGGTGTTTCCCACAGGCTCGGTTGAGCTGCGGCATGACGGACCACCCTCTTCTGTTGTCTGTCCAAAATACGGATCAAGTCTATTTGTGAAGGATGATGGAGCAAAACACATAATTTTCTAAAAACCAGATGAGCCAGACAGAAAGATACAGAAGTGTAAAGGGGATCCGGTATATTTAAGAAACAAGGGGGATGCATGAATGGATCCAGTTTGGATTGCCGCAGGGCAAATTTTGCGATGACTTAGTCCGAGTGCCGGTGGCGTGAGGGTGAAAGACCGAGACAAACATGAATGGAGCCATCTGCAATAGGGTCTGTTACTCTTCCCATCAACGTTCTCCAGCTTAGTCTGGAGGATCCCAAGCCATTCCCAGTTCAGTAGGGATAGATCCTCCAGTAAGTTCCAAGGCTCCTCAGGGAGGGACTTGCCCAAAAGATCTCCAAAGGCCCCAAATCGCATCAAGTGTTTCGATGTCGAAGAGCAGCGGCTCTTCTCTGAGCTCCCCTTAATGACAGAGCTCCTTCCAACAACTCTAAGGTGAGGTTCTGCGGATATACTAATTATGAATAAAGCTGTTTGCGATCGGTATATTTCCCATTTGGGCAGAGACGTTCTTAAAAAACTTTGATGAAGGCAGTTAATATCCCCTATTATGTTTGCCCTATCTTTGTTGAGGTTGTGATGTTACACTGAGACCTGTCAAAAGTGGTGTTGATCATGATGTAAGCCTGAAAAAAGTACTGTTTGAGTAACAGCACGAGTCCTCTCTCTCTGTCTCTCTGAGGGCATTTTAACAAGTTGCTGACAAGAAAAATGATAATGATGTGTCTGTCAAGAAGCAGTACTAGGTAAATTTGTCATGATGGCAGATGAATGATTGCCTGGTATCATCCTGTGGCCAAACCATGAATTCCCCTCCTGAATATTTTAACACCCACCCACACACACATACTCAAAGTCGGGCTGGCTAAAATCACTCAACGCTACTTCAAGTAGGTAAGTCACACCCTTTCTCAGGTTTTCCTTCACCGTTCATTGACACTATGTCGTTTATTCAGCCTGGGAGGAACGAAGTCATTATAGTAACCTTTACATAGCGTAAAATACCCCACAGTGACTATTCCTTTAAATATATGGCATGGATGCTATAATCACTCTTCCCTTTAAGAATAGCTTTATATATATAAGGTACACCTAAGGCCATTACTGTCCAGTACAAGAGCACAATTTTACCTTCTATTTAGGTAATACTTCTAAAAGCTAAAGCCTGAATATTGGCATCAGGATGTATATGTCATTATTATTGTGGATGTGTTTGTTTCTATTTTATTTTTTAAAAAGACATGGACTCCTGCATATTTGGGATGGGATGTCATCCCTTCTTTGTCGATTGCTGTGACGCCTCATCTATTCTTAATCTGCTCTAACACTGCATATGGCGAGTGCTGTGTTCTGCTTCCAAATCTATTCTCCTCTATGTGTTGTGCAATGGCAGATTGGGTTTGTGCTGCATTGAACTGCACGCAGCACAAGGGCGAACATAAGGTGCGTGCACACTGTGCTGAACTTTGAATAATTTTAACTCAGTGCAGCACTCCGTGACAACGCCTCGACACATCTAATCAGTTGGAATCACTCACACAAACTTTTTGGAGCTTGTGTATTTGTGTACAGTAGACATGGTGTGCTATGGGAGTCTGGTATGCTGACCTTCAGCAAAAATACTCAAATTTCCAAGAATTGGGGCAGAAGAATAAAGCATTAAAAGAACAACTTTTGAATCTAAAACATCTAATTGCTTTATTTTAAAAACAGAAACACAACACTATTGCTAGTGCTGCTACAATTGCATGCTGATATAATATGGTTATTATTTTTGCTTGTTTAAGCTGTTTTGATTTTGATGCACAGATGCTCAAAAAGAAAGCAGTCAGAGTACAGATAATGGCTTAAAATCAGTAAGACATTGCATACACTAATGATTTATTTAGATCACCGGCAGCAAAATATAGTTTGAAAATCAAATTTGAAATCCTGTTTCAGTCTAAGGTAAACAGTTTATTGTATACTGTTTATCGTAAGGTAATTTTGCATCTTGTTGCCAAAATATTGTTTTTGAAATCAACTTATTTGCCTTATAACTTTAGTCAACTCATTCATCGTATACATTTGAATAAACATTTTTAAATAACTTTTCACACCCTTGTTAACTCTTGGTTAAGAACACGAGGCGGTACGCTGAGAAATAATAACATAACTGACACGGTCCAATTCTCAAGTTATTCCTTTTTTCAAGTTCTGGTATTGTAAAAAAAAAAAAAAAAGGGGGGGGGGGGATTACAATACCAGAACTTCAAACAAGTCTCAGGCCTAAATCCAAAGTGAAAATTCCACAAAAGCCCAATGCAAACAATTGTAAGAAAAGAGATACACCATGTATTTTGCTTGTTGATACACATGCAGACTTACACACTCATAATACAGTAGAAGTGTTACCCTGTAGTTTTCTGTGTAGTATCAACAGTTTTGCTGCATATTTTTGCTGCTGGTGTTGTCTTTGTCCTTGTTTTCCCTCTTACCCTCTGCACCTGTCATGTCTGGCATCAGTTTTTCCACAATACCTTAACAGCAATAACATAGATTCAAGATTTCTTTATTAGTCTCCCTTGGGAGAAATTCTTTCTGCATTTCTGCACAACAAACACTCCATCCATCCATTTTCCGACACGCTTATCCCTGCTGGGGTCGCGAGGGGTGCTGGTGCCTATCTTCAGCTGTCAACAAAAACTCCACATATTAAATATTACAATGTACAAGTTACATGATGTATGGTGTAAATGTAAAACTTTTGAGAGATAATTAGGGCTGCCACTGCCTCTATTAATTTGATTTATTAAATTAAGTTATTTTTTAATATTGAGTTAATTTATCAACTCACTTTTCAAT
Organism: Fundulus diaphanus; assembly: GCA_037039145.1. Classification (NCBI taxonomy): domain Eukaryota; kingdom Metazoa; phylum Chordata; class Actinopteri; order Cyprinodontiformes; family Fundulidae; genus Fundulus; species Fundulus diaphanus. The sequence goes on along the minus strand of CM073122.1, from coordinate 32,533,616 downwards.
GAATTAATTATTCTAAATGTTATTTCTTCCAACAAAAACAGTTTTATTGATTTGTACAAAATGTTTTCATATTTTACATGGCATAAAATAAAAAAAATAAACAGTTTTGCACTTCAATGTATGAATGATAAAGGGCCATCTCCTGGATCTTATTAATTAATAAAATTAAGCTCTCAACATTTATGTATGTACAAATAACAAGCCTTTCCATTCTGGAATGTCAAATATGAGACTGAATTAAAATGAAACCAACCAAAAAGTTCTCTGTTGATTCAAAGATCAACTCCAATTGAAATAAAAATATTTTTATTATAAGCTTTAGTTTAAATGAAATAGAGTAACTTGTAATTGCCTAGCATTCACTGTTTATGTGTTATTTATGGAATATTGAATGTTTATTTTTTTCAGATATTCACATTATCTGCACAATTAAATGTGTTTATAAAAGGGTGAAGTAAATTTTTTTGGGCCTTCAATGTTTTTTTTTTTATATTTACAACTGCAACAAGCAAATGAGTCAAAAACTAGAAAACCTAGCAGCCAGGCAACCTGTCTCAATAAATTAGAGTAATTTTTTTTTGTGGCTCACCAGCAGCCCCTGGGTTAATATCTGCTGGTCTCCTGCACTCTGCTAATGAGGTTCAACTTAAACAACATTCATATGTTTCTCATTTCTCAACTTTAAGTACTTCCACACTTTAGACCGCTTTAGCCTTAGAAAACATTACATTTATAACCAAGCTCAAACAGTTGTAATCAGACAACCAATCTACCATAAATGTTTTGATGCATTATATCAATGGTAATAATAGTTAATAATTATTATTATTATCATAATACATGTTATTTGTACTGCACTTTACATGATCAAAATCTCAAAATGCTACTAGGATTTGAAATACAATGATTGTGAAATACAAATAAAATAGATAAAATATAGTAACCGACTAAAAGAGATTAAAATACTTCACTAAATAGAAATAGTCCTTTTTGAAAAGCTGCCTGTGGATTGTGGTTCAACAGTGTCACGGAGGGCATTTCACAGACAAGGACCAACAGTGTAGAAAGCTCTGTCCCCGATGGTATTCAGTGTGGTTCTGGGTACATGAAGCATGTTTGAGTGAATGAAACAGATGGAGCATGTTGTGGTTTGTGGGGTAAGAAGTTGTTTGTGGTAGGGAGGTACGTGCACTGACGATTGAGGAGAGAGCTTTTGTATTTAATCCTGGTGGAGATGGGGAGCCAGTAAAGAGAGTGAAGAATAGGTTTATTGTATTCATATTTTTGCACTCTCATCAGGATGGTAGCTGCAGCGTTTGGGACATTTTGGAGCCACTGAAGACTCTTGCTAGAGATCCCAAGAAGCAGTGCATTACAATAGCCAAGTCTGGAGTAGACAGAGGAAGGCGGGGATCCGTTTTTTCTGCATCTGGTAGGGTCAGTGTGGAGTTTGGAGTTATGAAGGAGATAGAAAGAAATCCTGTAGAAGTGGTTTACATGTGGGTCCGTTGGTATGGTGAAACCGATAAAGCAGGCCAGCTGTATCAAATGAAACAGACAGGTCAAAGAGAAGGAGGAAAGAGGGACAGCAAACATCTGCTGCCTTGATAAGGTCATTTATGACTTTTACCAGAGCTGTTTCAGTGCTGTGGGCAGAGCGGAAATCAGATTGAAATTTGTCTATATACGAATTGGGAGTATATAGACTGGCGACCTGTCCGGGGTGTAACCCGCCTCTCGCCCATTGACAGCTGGAGATAGGCACCAGCACCCCTCGCGACCCCAGCAGGGATAAGCGTGTTAGAAAATGGATGGATGGATGGATGGATGGATGGATGGATGGATTGAATTGGGAGATTGAAGATGTGTCGGTAATTTCATAGGACACCAGGCTCATGTGTGTTCTTTTTTTTTAGCAGTGGTCTGATCATGGCTTTTTTAGGCAGGAGGGACATGACCAGTTTGACACGTGTGGTTTACAACCAGAGTGATGAGGGGGACAAAGGGGGATATGAATGCTTTCACCAAAGCGGTTGGGAAAGGCTCCAGGGAACAGGTGAAGGATTTCATTGTTTGACAATGTTCTGTACCTCTTCCAGGGACACTTAGCAGCTGCAGTTTAGGTGGTATTTAAGGCTGGTAAGAGCATATTCTGACAGACCAATGTGGGCAGAGGGGCCAGAAACAACAGAAAGATTTGAAAGACATTCTTTGAGGAACTTTGTGTTAGTTCTTTGGTGTCCAGAGTAGATTTGTTTGTGGTAGGTGAAAGCAAAGGCTTTGAAGCAGCACTCAAGATCAGTTCCAGCTGCATTCATTTTCCATAGTGCATATGCAAACAAGGGTGCTGAATGGGTTGAAGGTAACCGTTGGCTTTAATAGAGGCATGGACATCAAGAACGCTGCTCAGCTGGGTATCAATAATAGTAATAGTCCAATGCTTTATCAGCAGATACAAACTGGGTTGAAAAATGCTGAAGGTCTGGTGCCACTTTGTCATGGTTGATGTTTTTGCTTCTGGAAAAAAATTGCCAGTTGGGCTAAAAGCAAAGAGATGAAGATGGTAATGTCATAAAAATTAGCTTATGATCAGACACACCCAGGCCATAAACCAGAAAGCTGGTTGGAGGAGCTTCAAATTACTAAATTAAGAGTGTTCCCCTTACTGGGAGTAGGGTTTTGACCAGTTGTCTAACTAAAGTAGTCCAGTAACGTAAGGGGGTGTGGGGTGCAACATTTATCAACTTCGTCCATCCTTTTCCCCTCACTGAGAAGAGAGTTACACTGTGTGTAACTCACTGTGTGTAACTCTCTTCTACATAAATCCCTCCATGAGCTACAACTGGTTCAGAATTCAGCCGCTCACATTATTACTAAAACCCCCTCATTTCATTACATCACCCCAGTCCTACAGCAGCTCCACTGGCTCCCACTTCGATTCAGAATATAATTCTAAATTCTTCTGTACACATTCAAGGCCATTCACAACCTCGCTCCCCTGCCTTTCTGATCTCCTTCACGTCGCTACTCCTTCCCGCACCATTACATCCTCCTCTTCCGTTCCCTTCACTGTTCCTTCCCGCCTCAGCACCATGGGGAGCAGAGCTTTCTTCCGCTCTGCTTTCAAATTCTCAAATTCTCTCCCTCCACACAGTCACAATACTGACACCCTATACCAGTTCAAGTCTAAACTCAAAAGCCAGCTGTTCAAAAGTGCATACTCTCTGTGATGGCCGGTTCACTGTAACTTTTATTGTTTGCTGTTTTATCTAAATTGTTCTGTTTGTTCTGTATAGTGTCCTTGAGTGCTGTGAAAGGGGCTTTCAAATAAAATGTATGATTATTACTATTCACGTCCCCCAAAATTATGACAGTAATCCATGCCTTTGTTACCACTCTACTGGATTACTGTAATGCACTCTATGTAGGGGTCAGTGTTACATCCATCACTTGTCTTCAAAGGATATAAAATGTTATTTAACTTATTTAGCTGTAGCCTACAGAGCTTTCTTTCTATTTTTGTTGTTTAAAGTGATTCATGAAGACAGTTGGATTGGATTTGATGTGGCATGAAATATAAATTATTTCAATCAGTTGAGTTGCTTTAACTGTTTTGTTCTGTAATATATGTTCTTATCTGGTTTGTGTTTTTCTATCAATGGAGAACTTTCTAACAATGTAAACACCTCGTACACAAATTGCAGTAGTGGTTGCAGCAGCAACAGTAGTAACGTTAGAAGCAGGCATTAAATGGCTTTGTTAAAAATTATTTCTTGGTCATTGTTGATCTCTACAGTTAAGAACAGCCACCCAGTCATGCTGTTATCACGCAATTCAGTTTATCCCTTGAGGTGTACATTTCTATTTAACCACAATGTACCTGCTCTGCATGCTAGATTATGCATAAGAGGCACAAACAAATTCTGCATTTATTTCAGGGTCTCTTCAATGTTGCAAACGCCAACAAGTAATTGAAATAAATACTGCAGCTGGTTTTTCAAGCTTTAATCACAACATTTTCTAATTCTTTACTAGGTACTTTAAAAGTTTTAAAATGAGTAATCCCTTTGATAACTAAACCTAATCAAAAAGACTGTTACTGAAGCAAGCAAAGCAGCACGGACCCTGCCGTATTCATCCCTTCAACTTTTTGCCGTCTTCAAATTAACAGCTGGTGATGATGCTGGTCTCTCTCAACATTAATGGCTATAAATAGTCTTGTGATCTGGAGAAAAAGTACCTGCAGACACATTTTTATATGGTGCTGTGACTATCGGCTAAGTTGTTAAAGAAAAAATCCAGATAAGGTGAAATAGTTTGCCATGCTAATCAGTGTGTTTTGATATGGCTGATCTTAGGCATTTCAAATGAATAAATACAATGAGTATAGCATCTTTCCGTTGCACGTCCTCTCATGTCCTGGTGGGTTCTTCTCTGCAAAGTAACTATACCAGCTATGTCAAGCACACATATAAAAGACCCCGTTTTCAACAACACCACAAGTCTCCCCAACTGCACAACAACTTTGTTTCACAGAAAGGAGAAGACATATAATGTGATTCATTAAAATTATTTCAACTTAAAATGATGCTGAAACCAAACAACAACAACAAACTCAGAAATGAATTTGCCTCAAAGTCAGAGGCAGAAATCCCCCCTGTTTTCATCAGCTAAGTTGCATCTATGATATTCAAGTACATTCCCAAAATCATACTGTAACTCAGAAACAGGGTTTCAGTTGCAGCAAGCACAAGATAACAGCAGCACCTAACTCCACACATAGAAATCTTAAAAAAGTGTGAAATCGTTTAGTTATCCACATCTTGACTTGATTATCACGTCACCTTCTTCTCTCACCTGCATTTGTCTGCCAAATCACCTCTCTCAGTTTAAATTGACTTCATTGTTTTCTTCAGTCTCTGTCAAATTCAGCTGATATCCTTTCAGGCAGCCTGTTCTCTGTCAGTTTTTTTTTTTTTTTGCACAGCTCACTTTTCTCCCTTCCATTGGATTTATGTTTTAGATTTTGAGTTGCATATCCTGTCACGTAAGAGCTCTTGATATTGCATTGCTCCACAACAGATTCCATCACATGCCAGCCTTCCTCTTGCGTGTTTATTTCAATGTTGGTTCTTTCTCCACATTGGATTTTTATTATTTTAGTTTTTTTAGTTGGCCATGTGTGGAGCGGGAAATGTTTCCCGTGCATGTTCATTTAAGTGTAGACTGACAGCTGTGTGGGAGAGATCTGAGAATGACATAGTACGTTGCTACAGCACTAATAATTACAAGGTTCAAAGCAAAGAGATTAGTTTGTAAAGCAAAACAACTCTTTCACTCTTTCATTTAGTCATATAAGTTTTGTTCTTATCTGATTATTTGGAGCCCAGAAGAAAATATATTAAGAGCTAAATTATCAATATTTCCCCATGGAAATATAGTCAGCAGAACGAGATGTGCACATGTATGATCTTTTTTCATCAATTATTACCAGTTGAATGAGACAAGGCACATAGATATTTAGAACAGAGGGAAAACGCTGTAGGTGTTTTTAAAAGTGTTAGAACATTAAAGCAGCTTTCTAAAACCCTGTTAGCCAGTGGAGGACTAGAGAAGACTGTCCAGCAACTCTGATGGCACAAAAATATTGCTTCATCAGAGCAATATTTGAAAGTCGAATGAAAAAAATAAATTAATTGGGGGGAAAAAATAAACAAATTTCTTAGGGCTCGCAGTTTAGGCAAACATTTAAGGCAGAGAGGTTAAATTTTTACACTCAGTTACTATGTATGCTAACTGTCCCTGGGTACCTGTAAGATTTGCCTCAGTTATTTTAAAGGTGCAGTGTCTTGTTACATTTCATACTCAGTTTATGTATATTGTGCTGTATAATGTGTAAAGAAATATGCTTGAAGTTGTTGAATTTAGATTTCCATATAAATCTAATGCTTAATATGCTTTAAAGGGCCAATATCATGCAAAATCACCTTTTTTTTAACTATGCTATAATGCTATTTCTTCATCAAACTCATGTCCAAAGTGGTATTTTGCTTGATTTTTGCATGTCTGAGTCATCCTCCTGAATTTTGCTTTGTAAGCAGCAGCCCCTCGCTGTCCTGGAAAACAAGTGGGCATCACCGGTCTACATAGAGCGGTTATTACCCGCCCCCTCCAGGAAGCACTTGCCTTGACTGCACCATCCCTGCCCATAAACAAAACGGCCACGTTCTCCGATCAACGAGCGCCATCATTTCTGCCCAAAGTTGAGACAAAGTGGCAGCAACGGTTGTTTTTTTAGTCATAGATATTATCTAAGTCAGGAAAATTTGTTTTCGGCTTTTGAATTCATCAAGACATAAATAGGTGTAAATCATCAATAATTCAGGTGGATTTAACGGGCTTAATGTATATTGCATTATTTTTGTCGAATTACAAAGTGAAATGAAAACAGCAACAACATTCTCCTCATTGTTATCATTATTTACATTTGACCATAGGCCAAGTTCTTTAGTAAATGATAACAGAGGTCATAAAAATACAAAAGCTTTGTATTTTATTAAATCTTCTCCAAAATGTGATGATTTAAGAGATGACAATGACAGACAGTGTACAAGCTCAATCTATAAATTTCTATTATGTAAAGATATGCTTCAGTGGTGAGAACTGACCTGTGATGCGTTTGGAGGTTGTCTGTGAAAGGGAAATCAATAATCCCTCTGAACCGCGTTATAAGCTAATCGAAATTCTTTAGCAACTGATAATGAATACAAAACATCAGCTGACACCAAAATCTACTTTTTACAGGTAATAAAACTATTATCAAACCTCACATTTGAAACTGTGATGCTTTTGACAACCTATTTTTCTGTAAATGCCAAATACCCATTATATAAAATACACAAAATAAATAACTTTTTTTTTCTAAATCTCAAAGGTGTTTTGGTAAAACCATTTTTCCCATTCCTTTGCAGCTTTTCCCATCACTATCAGACACATCCTCCCTTCGTTGCAATAGATTTGCTACTTCAACGGCAAACAAGACACTAACTTTTTAACACATGTCATGAAGCTGTGAGACATCTCATTCAGTGCACAAGGACTCGTGTTGATCTGAGACTTCAGACTTGCCATCGAGGAGAACAAACGGTAAGTTATCTGACGACTTTTCAAATGACAGACCCTGTCACCAAACAGCCAAAAGCTTGGAAGTGCACTTAAGTTGACACACAGTCTTTAGGGATCTGTGTTAAAAAAACGTTGCCCTATTTAAAAAAAAAAAGCGGCAGTGTGGGTGGGAGGATGAGATTGGGGTACATAACAAATAAAGCACTGGTCTACAAAGGATCCAGAGGGAGCACTCTATGTGCATCCCTGGTATCCATTTAACGGGAGGGCTTACAGCAGCCAGCTACTTACGGCTGAAGTGAAGTGCTATATTACTCACCAAGCTCAGCTGGAAACGCTATAGAAAATGTGTTTGCCTAGGATCTGCTCTCCTTTATCAATCCCAAACAGCAGGGACCAGAGCTTTAAACACCATGCCAGGGTTCCAGCAATAGCAAACATTTCAGACAGCAAAAAAAGGAAATGCTTGCACAAATAAGATTTCAGTTTTGTTTCTGCAAATCCTCTAAAGCTGAATTCAACAGAGAACATCGTCCCGTTTCCCTCCATGACTACAGTATACAGACGTAAAAACATGCACACGTTAAAGTAAAAGCTCAAGTTAGCAAACAGACAAACAGTCATAAAACGAAGAAACAGAAGAAACAGGCAGAAGTGCAATTCATTTGAATCTCACCAATGAACAGGTTCCACTCTGCATCCAGATCCTCCTGGTTTGCGAGACAGCCCCTCATAACATTGTAACAGTAATTGTGACAGGGCTTCAGCTCAGGCATGCCACGACAGTACGGACAGTACAGCATCTGGGTCAAGGCTTTGACGCAAGCTGGCACTACGTTCACCTGCAAAGCATACACAAGCTCTTTGTTAGGACTCAATCGATCATTTTAGGACACTTGCTGTAAAAAAACTGTTAAAGTTATAAAATAACACCAGATACCAGACAAGTTTTGGATAGTTTGGTTTTGAGCTTCAGACAAATATCCCCACATTTTAACAGTTGATCTTCCAAAGCTTGAAAAGTGACAACCAACTAGATAAACTCTGTGACAATCCTGGCTTTATAACTCTGTCCATTTCAACTCTTTGTGAAAGCTGTGCCTTTTGTTGCCGGTCTATGTCAATGCATCAGCTTTAGTGAAAGTGACAGGTTTCTCACATCTGCTTCCTGTTAGGTGCTGATGTACAACAGAGAGTGCATCTGATAATTGGCCTGCCATCCTCTGTATTCATGCTTGACTTTAGATTTTGTCCAACACACTCTAGAGACTGTTGTATGCACACAAGCACATGCAGGCTCAGTCAACGAAGAGACACGCAGCTACCCTCTAAACGTGTAGTGCTGTTGAAAAGTATTTGCCCCCAACATATTTCTTCTACTTCTTTTGCAATTTTTTCTGTCAACTTAAATGTTTGAGACTAAAACTGATTATTGCATTGGACAAAGATCCATCTACCCACCCGCTTAAGTTTGCAGGGTTGCGGGGACCTGGTGCCTATGGCCTACGTTCATTGGCCGAGTGGCGGGTTACACACTGGACTGTTTGCCAGTGCATCACAGGGTAATATACAGACAGACAGGACAGACAACCATGCACACACACACAGAAGGGAAATCTAGAGTAACCAATTAACCTAACAGTTATGTTTTTGGACTGTGGGAGGAAGCTGGAGTACCCATAAGAAAATGACGCAGCTCCTTCTTCCTGTTCAAACATGAGCACTGAGCTCAGCTGAGACAAGTGAGACCTGCAGTTCTTTAGATGTTGTGGTTGTTTTGTGACCTCCTGGATCACTTGTTGATAATCTCTAGTAGTAGGTTTGCTATTTGGCCTCTCCTGGGGAGATACTTCAACTTTGTAGAGATTGAGGCACGATGTATTGCTTTTTGCGATCTGTAAATTTACTCATGTTGCCAAACAGGTTCTCTTTAAAATATCTTTTTTGTTTTTACACAACTGGAGCTAATCTGGCCTACGTGTGACTACGGAAGTAGAACTACAAATCTTTTCTACTACTAATCTCAGTTAATTCATGATTAAATAATAAGGATACCTATTATTTTTTTAACATTGGCCCATGTTGATTCATTCTAAGAAGAGGGTGCAGCTCCAACTTAAATGAACTGTTTCAATTGGTAACAAGTAATTGAATTAAGTTTACCCAACTTAATCCATTTGCGATGGTTTAACTAATCTTAGAAACTAAATAAATTAAGTTGGATCAACTTAATTAGATTACCTGTTACCAATTGAAGCAATTAATTTAAGTTGGAGAGTGATTTAGATACATTCTAGCTTTCAATGCTATGTTAAAATAAATCACCATTTGAAAACTACTTTTTGTATTTACCCAGGTTATAACCTCTATCTGATAATCTGAAACATTTAATCATGACCATAAAGCAAAAATGAAAGAAATCTGTTAGGTGGAAATCTTATTATATTACAACTGCTTGAGTTTTTGTTAGTTGGTGTTAAAAAATTATATACAACAGATGCACACACAAACATCACAAAGCCTAGTCATATAAATAAAGCACAAATAAAAGAAGAAAAACAGATAGATAAAAGCAAACTGAATAACAAAACCCATGTTAGTGCTCTTTTGTAGCTCCATGGCAACATCTGAGGCTCTGCGGTGACACTACATCCAACCTGATTCTTCCATTCTCTCTTTTTTTAACATTTCACTTTGTCTTTGATTTTACTAATGCAATGACCAGACCGCCTGTAAGCACATATGTTTGCCTGTAAGGAGGGAATTATTTTTTTGGGATGAGACGAGATAAGGCCGAGACAGAGGGAAAGATAAAGGAAACAGAGAAGCGAGCTGTTAATGCATTGGCTTTCATTGCTTCTTGGCACCAAGGAACAGGGATCAAATGAAGCATCTTTAACATTTGCAATCTGTCACCGACATCACGCGGTGTCTTGTATGAAGGCCATTAAGCTCAGCTGCTGGCTGTCAATTCCATCACTGCATGTCATCTACTGGTTTGTGGTCTTGTAAATTGTTTATATCGCTCTGGGAGCGCTGTTAACATATGGGTTATTTGCCACAAACAGGTTTTCTTTAAACGAACTGAAATGCCAATAACCGATTCATGAAGCAGGTTTCAGAGGTAGATGCTGCACACTAATAAAATCCCATGATATAAAGTTTCTAATGGTTGCAATACAACTGGTTTGATTCAGGAAATACTAAACAGATAAACATACAGATAACAAAAAGCAAACTAACTCAGTTAAAAAGTTGCCGGTTCCAAGATCTCCAATAATGATGTTATATTTGAATAAAACATTCAAACTATTGACTAAATAACTAGAAGTTTGTTCTGTGCTTTTAAAAAAAAAGGGTTACAATTTTTCAAAATTACACTTGAAAAAGGAAAAACTTAAATTAAATGCTTCAATTGGTAATAAGTAACTGAATTAAGTTTACCTAACTTATTTTATTTACAATGGTTAACTTGACATTGACTAAATAAAATAAGTTGAATACATTTAATTCAGTTACTTGGTACCAAATAAAGCAATTCAATAATCCTTTTTCTTTTTAGAGTGCACGCTCTAAAAAGAGAATGATGAAACAACTTAAATGAATTGCTTCAATTGGTAACAAGTAATTGAATTAACTTTATCCAACTTATTTCATTTAGTTCACAAGTTGCCAATTAAATAAATTAAGTTGGGTAAACTTAATTTGATTACTTAATTCAATGTATTTAAGATGTTTCCGGTTTCTCTTTTTAAAATGTAGCTCTTACCCAACTTCACATGAATATTGTTTTTTATTACCTTTGCCCATTTTTTCAAACCTAAGTTTAATTCTGTTGTGTAATGGTGCCACCATATATTTTCCCTCTTTTGTCATCATCAGGGTTGGGTTATTGTCTTTGTGTTTGGATTTGAGTTCTCACATGGCATGCACTTTGAATTTAAATTTCCTGGAGTACTTGGCCTATGGCCCCTTTGGTTATCAAACTTCCAATTTTAATCCGTCTGCCTAGATCCTGCCTCCTGCCTGTACTTCAGCCCTTCAGTCAACATTGCTAGTGACATGGTATACGGCAATTTCTTTCTGACATTACTCACACCGTGCAAAGCAGTGCCCCAGTGGCATTGACTGGACATGCAAATGAGCAGAAGAAAACTTGCTTGGGGTGCAAATGAAGAATTACCTTTTTAAGACATCTCGCCAATTCCAAAAGTTGTGGTGCAGCCCCAAAAACCAGCAACATTCTATTAAATTCCACTTTAAAATGAGGGGCATCTGGGAATATTTTAGGTTCAACTGTGGCTCCAGTAACCACTTGTTATGAAGTGTGAACTGGATCTGGCCAGAGAGAGAGCAAACTTGCAGCAAATAGGAGCTGAACGTCAACCCTGCAACTGTCTCATGGTTGTTTAAATCTTACAAAATGCAAAACATTTTAAAATGAATAAGGATAAATGTTTAGTAAAGGATTTAGTAAAACTATGCTATAAAAGACAGTACCAGATTCTACCAATGTTGTTTAATTTTTAAATGTCAAAAGATACAAAGCATTATTATCTCCAGTCCTCAAATCCTTTAGAGGCACATCACTTAGAAGAACAGTACATCTATTTAGTAAGTGAGAATAAACAGTAATACTAATTCCACATGATCACTGTTATTGCAGTCCGTTTAGGCCTTTAGACCACTAACTTCACATGAAAGCACATCCTAATGACAAAATATTACATATTCAGTCAAAAACCATGTTGGAAAATTATTTGCAATACATTTTACAACAAAATTTATAATTTACCATTTGACATTGAACAACTTGAACAAATAAACACATTTAATCAGTGCTACTGTTGGTTCTATTACTAAACTACATGACAATCTTGTACCACACAATATAGCAGACAAAAATTAAAGGGAAAATTTTAAACATACATAAAAATGGGTTATCCACTATGTAGTCTGCCATATAATACACAAGCAGACAATTCTAACACAGCTTTAGGTTTTAGCTCTCAACCTTTCACTGTCATTGAATAGCTATGATTTAATTTCTACATTTTTCGATTCACAGCCTAGATGTAGAGAAAGAAAATGGACAGAACACACAGACAGGAGACAGGCTGTAGAAAAAGCCAAGGACAGTGCCAACAATGTAGAAAAAAACAAACACCAAGACAACAGAGAGAAAGACTCAGATTAAACAGACGGAGAGAGAAAAAAATGGACAAGACACTCACAGACAAACAGAAGGAACAGGCAGGTGCTGTCGCCGCATTTGGAGAGACCAACAGAAGCAAAGGCATGCCAATCACCATGTTTGCTTTGGAGAAAACAAGAGTTTAAACTTTCAAATACACACTCTACGATTTCTTTTAGATTCAGTTTGATTAGCATCACAGAAGATTATTAAAGCAGAGTTACTTTCATTACTTTTACAGTCATCTTCAGAGATGACCTGTATCCTCCTTCCAAATTAATCTTTAGAAATACATTTCATGCAAAGAATGCCATATTTTCCAACTTTCCACAAATTCACAAACCGGGGACTTCCACACCATCCCTGTGAATATCGGCCATTATATTTATTTTACATAAATGACTAAATACATGCAGGTTAAAAATATAAGTTCATCAGCTACTGAAATCTTCCACTGAATAATTTGAATTAAAATGTGTTTTCTATAGTGACAGGGGAAATTCAGTAGAACATATCTTACGTTGGTTTTGTCTATTTGTTTTATCTGGACAAGGAAATGAGACAATAAATAACAGCTACAGGTTGCAACTTCAGAAAAGAAATTATTTTTGTTTTATTTTGACTTTTTACAATAAATCTTCTAATAACTTTAAAGGGGCAGTGTGTAAGTCTAATAATGATTGCATCAAAAATGAAAATGCTCCCATGGCTTAGAATAACTACTTTATAAATACATAGTGGGTGGTGCACCCCATGGAAGACGACATGTTGTGCCATGTTACAGGCCATGTTAGAGCCCAAATAAGTGACTTCAGGTTCAGAAACAAGGCCAAAAAACCACAACCCCGACTCACATAATTTACAAGCGACTTTAGAAAAAACAAGCCTAAAGTCCCTTATAATAAGCAGACTTGAAAACAGTACCAAAAAACACTTCACACGATGACTGTAGCTATTAGCTATTAGCAGTAGCTTGGTACCAAGTACATAGTGGACATATTTGTTGACATTGTCAAATTTGTGTGATTTACACCATTGTTCTGTATTAGCTATTACGAGCTTAATGGCGAGGTCATTTGTAATTCATTTAGCACACCACTAGATGGGTTTAAATCTTACATACTGGGTCTTTAAGAAAAAAGAAAGTATTCTGTGAAATAATTTCATAGATTAGTCTTGTCAATTCTGAACATCATCAACTTTGATGATCAACTTTCTTAGAAAGACCTTAGGAGTACCAGAACAACTAAACAACTGGTTTTACTTTAAGAGTTGTTACGCATGCTTTCTAATCTTTCAGTGTGGTGGGCTGCAAAATACATTTCATACTGAAAATGGGTCAAGACTAATTACCCTTAAGCTTTTTCAGTTAAAGGAATAGCATTAAGGATGAGTTTCCTAACACATTTATCTTCAAGTTGTTGTTGTTATTTTGTTCATAATTTCACTTACTGTGCCCAGCAGTCACTGGTTGCTATAAATAAAGGTTAATCTGATAATCTTGTTAACATTTATTTACAGTTAAAGTGAAGGGAATATGGCCCAGCAGGGTTAGGGAATTCCTGCAAGCAAGGTGTCACAGATCCAAAGATAAAGATGCAAATTGACTCAGCTAATGCTTAAGTAATGTGATAACTTCACAAGGTGTTTGTAAAGTTTGTTCTGATCAGGAGAATCTGCATTTTGCTGCCTTTAGAAAAAGTAAAGGATTATAATTCTTTCAATGTCACCTTTGTGGAGAGCTAAGTATCTATGAAAAATAAATTAAAGAGTCAAAAAAACATATTTAAATTTAAAGCCTCTAAAGATTATTAGGGAGACTTTGTGCATTTTCTTCAGCAACAAAAATTACAACAAATAGATTTTTTTTAATTAAAGATACATTTCAAGTTTTTTTCTGTGGTTTTCAGTATTGCAGAATTTCCTCTATCGTGCCTTGCACAACTTTTTAAACTCCAACCATTTTTGTCTCTTTACTACTACAAGGCTTGATATTGTTGGAGGAGATTTTATGTTATAGTAGCAGTGATAATGGCCAATAGTCTTCGTGTAATCCTAGCAAACAATGGTTTGCTAGGATTCATTTTGACAGATGACGGAGTAAAACGCGTCCACTTCTAAACACCAGATGAGTCAGACAGGAAGTCACACACACAGTAAGTGTAAAGCAAATCCGGTATATTTCAAACTAAAGGGGGATGGTGGCAAGGCTGTCTAGATGCATGAATGGATCCTACTCGCATCAAGTTTGGAACGCAGCATGGCACATTTTGTAATGGATGACAGAGTGTATAAGACATGTAGTCAGTGTGACAGAATGGACAGAATGGCAACACAGAGGATCTAAATACAAGTGAGAGAAAAAAACACAACAGCTGTGGATCATGGCATATATACAAAACAGAGGGGGACAAACTGACAACTAAATGAATAATGTGCCTTGGAAAAATATTTATACTTCTTGAACTTTTTCATGTTTGCTCATTTGACAGGCATATAAAACCTAAAACATTTAAAATATCAATTCAATTCAATTTTATCTATATATAGCACCAATTCACAACGCATGTCATCTCAAGGCACTTTATAAAGTCAAACTCAATCATATCATCCAGACAGATTTGTCAAAAAGTTCTCTATCTAGGGAAACCCAGCAGATTGCATCGAGTCTTGACAAGCAACATTCACTCCTCATGAAAGAGCGTAGAGCCACAGTGGACAGTCGTCTGCATTGTTTATAGTTTTGCAGCAATACCTCATGCTGAGCAAGCATGAAGCGACGGTCCCTTTAACAAGGAGGAAAAACCCCCAACAGAACCAGGCTTAGTGTGAATGGTCATCTGCCTCAACTGACTGAGGGTTGGGAAGACAGAGCAGAGACACAAAGAAGCACACATTGAACCAGGAATCCTTTCTATGTTAGAGGGTAATGGCAGATGATCTGCCTCCCTGGATGGGTACAAATAAAATAATACAAATATTTTCCATTTTTCTTTACAAATAAAATCTGAAAAATATGCCATGCATTTGTTGTCCGCTCCCCTTCACTCTGACCATCTAAATAAAATCCAGTGTAACCAACTTTCTTCAGAAGTCACCTAAATATAGTCCCCGGTGTGTATTCTAAGGCCTCAGAGGTAAGGTAGAGAACATCAGTGAACAGTACTGCCAAGAACAAAAGAACAACCTGAAAGATCAGGGATAACAGTTTGGGGAAGTTGAAGGCAACTATGGTTAAATCATGAAGTAATATCCCAAGCTTTGAACCACTCATGGAGGAGCATTCAATCCATCATTTAAAATTTGGAAAGACTTTAGCACAATTACATACCTATTTAGTTTAGAGTGTATCGCTTTAATCAAAAGGTTGGCAAGAGGAGCATTAATAAAGGTTTTATCAAAAAAGGCTCATAGTAACTCTGGAGGAACAACAAAGATCTTAAGCTCGGGTGGGTGAATATGTGCACAGTGACTACAAATTGTAGTCAAAACTAAAATCTGGCCGTTACAAAGGATGAACAAAAACAGTGATTGTTGTAAAAAATCAATAAAAGTGTCAGGGTGCAGTTTTGCCTGCTGAACCCTGAGCATTCTCCAGCACCTTCCTCCTCCCGCCCAGCTCTTTTCCACTAATCTTCTACACCTGTTCACCCTCCAATCATCCTGGACTCCCTCCACCTGCAAGCTCAACTATAAAAGCTCACCTCAGTCACCTCCTCACCGCCGGTCCGTCTTCAATCGCCTGATGTCCTCAGTCAGAGATTCTCCCACGTCTGGCTGAAGCGTCAACTCTCCCTAGTCCTGCACCCAGAGATTTCCCTACATCTGGCTGCCATAGTTTTCCTACGTTTGCGCCTGTCTGCTGCTGATCCTCCTGCTGCTCCAGCGTTTCTGTGCTCCCGGTGATCCCTCGGCTCTGCTGCTGGTTCTCCCTGCTGTGCTCCTGATTCTCCAGCTACCCCAAGCACTCCTGTGCTTCAAGTGACCTCTCTGTGGAGCTCCTGGTCCAACTGCAGCACAGCACCCGCAGCACCCCAGCGTCCTCCGGTCCTTCAGTCACCTCCAGTCCTCCAGCGTTCCCCATCCATCTTCACCACCCCGGTAAAGACTCTGGTTCTCTCACTATTATCCAAACACCTCAATAAACTGCCTCTGAACGGACTCTGTGTGTGTGTGTGTGTGTGTGTGTGTGTGTGTGTGTGTGTGTGTGTGTGTGTGTGTGTGTGTTTGTGTGTGTGTGTGTGTGTGTGTGTGTTCGGGTTCTCCGAGACAAATCCTGACAAAAAGGTCCAGTCTGCAGTTTGTCACAAATCATGCAGGGGAAACAACATGTGGAAAATGACCCTCTGGTCACCAGAGCTGAACTTTTTTTGGCCTATATGCAAAATATTATGTCTGGCAGAAAACTAACGCTTCAAATCCCTCTGATTACATCAAACCCATTGGAAAACATGTTGATGGCAGGATCAAGCTGTGTGGATCCCCTTCTTTCAGCAGGGACAGGGGAGCTGGTAAATGTTGGTGGGAAGATGGTTGCAAATAAATATAGAGCAATACTAAAAAGAACTGTTAAGAGGCCTCAAATTTCTTGAGACTGGAGCAGAAGTTCACCCTTCAGCATTTTCATTTGTTAAAACACCCCGTAAAAGTCCAAACCTAATGAGACTCCGAGAAATCTGGCAAGACTTGATAGTTTGAAGTTGATTTCTTACTTTCCATCCATGTCATTTACTGAGCTTAAGTAATTTTGTCAAGAGAAATTGGCAAGGAAATGGGTCTAAGTGCAAAGTTGGTACAGACATAATCCAAAAGATCTGCAGCGACTCAAGGGACAAATGCCCACTTTGCCTATCAGATTTATTTTATCTGTTCAACCATGTATCATTTTCGTGGACAACTATGCATTTTATACAAGACATTGAAATTTGTGGCTGTACCATGGCAAAATGTGAAACAGTTCATTTAATATCAATGTTTTTGCCCGGCACTCTCTGACAAAAAAGGTATGGTATGGCATATTCAAATATCTGCTCTTTCAGAAAAAATAACTTCAAAAAAAGTCTGGGCAATAATACAGCAACCATCAAGAAGTTCAGATTAGAGGCTGCAGTAAGGAGCCATTATACTCAGAATTTCACCATCGGACGTATCAAAGACAACCAAATAATTGTTGGAAAAAAATGTTCTATGTTTTGATAAAAGCCAACTCCAGAAGACACTGTTGGATGGTATCACCTTGTCTCTCTGACAAGGTGTTGTCATGTGCATATGGTGTGAACTCCCTTTAGGCGCAACAGAGTGGGAAGCGCACAGAGATTGGAAATTGCTTTGTGCCACCAAGTAATGAAGTTGTGAGAAATGACAATGACTTTGTAAGCTACCAAGGCCAATCAGGGGGGAACAGTGGTGGGACAGAGAGTCTGTTGTTAAAGAATTGTCTCAATAGTTCTGTCATAATTATTATGACAGGTTGCATTGCATCACACTGATTGGACAAGTGTGTGAGACTGTATCACTACCTCACCGTCTGCACTCCATTCCACAGCCATTAGTGTCAATAGCAATATGAGAAATATGTCACCATGCAAATAAGACTACCATCTGCCTCCAAAGGAAACATGTGTCTGTTTTACAAACTACTGAATGAAATTTCAACTAACGCCTTAAGAACACATTGTAGTCTTAAAAAAGGGACTCTGGTTATTATATGTATTTTACACAGATATATACACGCACGTTTTATATATATATATATGTGTGTGTGTGTGTGTGTGTGTGTGTGCGTATATACAACTATTAGATTGAGAAGATCAAACTTTTAGTTTTGATCATGAATTCCATATCTATTCATAAAAAAAGCCTTTAATTAAGGCGAAAATAATTTTGAGAGAAACTTTTAGAACACACTCTACTTTTACCAAATTGAAATCTCCGGAAATGTACTATTTTCTTTGATCAGAACAGTGACCCGACCCTCACCAAGTAATTGTAGGTGTCTAAACATAGCCATGACTTTATCAGAAGGGTGCCAGAGCAGAAAATGCTCCTGTGCATTTCGGCGGAAGGCGCTAACAGATACCCGGCATTGTTTATCTGCTGAAACAAAAGCTGGTGTGTGATAGGTGCTATCACTTTGTTTATCTGTTGGCAAGTGGGAATTTAATAAAACTTGGAGAAAGTGGTGTGGGACATCTCCAAAGAAACAACACTGCAGTCTAGTGGTAATTCAAATCCTTTTCTTTAAGATTGTGAAATGTATCCTTTGGATTCCAGAGCTGAACTACCATTATAATAGTTGTCCAAACTGTGTATGGACATATTTTAAGGTGATTTGTACAGAAAATGCTAAATATGTTATACGGAACTGTAACAATTTCTTAGTTTTTCTGGACAACAGCTGCTTGTTTCTGTCATAGTCACAATTGGCCTCTTGTATATAAAAAAAAAAGGATTGGTGTACAGTCATTTTCATGATGTTTTGTTGATCTCTTAGTTTAGAGTGAGGAAATGAAGGTAGCATACAGTAACAATCCAATGCCAGCCCTCAAATGATTTATTATTCTATATTAGTTAAACATTATGTGTAACAGTGCAATAATTCAGAGAATATGTTTATGTTTATTATGTTTGGTTGATGACATTTCTCCATCAAAATGCTTTGGAGATTATAGAGACTGCTTTGGGGAAAAAAGTAAAAACATTTAACTATAAAAAAAGAAAATATTTTTTGAAAGCTGTGGATGGCTGTTATACTTTTGAAATGTGGGTGATTAATTGAAGAATGTTTAACAGAAAATCTAATCACACTGTAAAAGATCATGACCAGCATGTAAGGAGATTTAAACAGTCTGCGCTGCGGCCCTCGTGTGTATAATTGCGCACAAAAACTGAAGCTTTTCTGAATCGAACAGACTGATCAGCGGCCATTAAGGTGATTCTATCTCTGAAGGCACGTGGTAATGCAGTTATGGCAAAATATAAAACTACACTTGAATGCAGGAAACCCAGCGCTCCAAGTGCTCTTCAAACTGGAATATTTGGACAGCTAGACCTTTCAGCAGGAAAGGGAAGTACACATCAAGGGACAGGCAACTTTGCAGCACTTGATCGGGTTTCTAATGTAGAAATGGATCTGCCTTGGAAAAATTGGAGGAATGTTAGATGAAGTGTGTGGCTCTTTAAAATTGGTTTTAGTTTGATGTTCTATTGCTTGATGAACTGAGATAGATACGAGCTAACTGCACATCAAACATCTAACTGTTAAATACACATTTTTTGCAAGCCGGCTATTAAAAATACCAAGACACATACTACACAACATACAGTGGCTTGAAAAGTATTCATACCCCTTGAACTTTTCCACATTTTGTCCAACACATTCTCACTCCCAACTCGTCAAAAGTTGACACTCTGTCAAGCGCCCTGCACATCAGATACTGACACGACAGGGTTCTTTTCATATATTGACGCACATGGTGCATGACAGCTTGCAGACATTGTGTCACATGACACACACGAGACCAGCGACAAAACCTTTAGCCTACAATGTTGCTGTTGGTAGCTTTAGTAGTGTATGATAACATGTATCTTGGTGTTTGTTTAGGTTTAGGAGTTAGGGTAAGGGATGGGTCAGTGTTAGGTTTGCAGTTTGCAGTTCATGTAAAATTTTCATGAGCGCCTGTAACAACCTCTCATGCACCCTGCGTGTCAATAAATGACAAGAGGGGTACCTCCATCGTGTAAGTATCTGACATGCAGGGGTCTTGTTCAAGAGTCAACTTTTAATGAGTTGGTAGTGAGACTGACTTGTTTTGTCTCATTAAAACCACAAACATAAATATATTTTATTAAAATTTTATGTGAAAAAACAACAAAAACTGCTTCACAATTGTGAAGTGGAATAAAAATTCTACATGATTTAAAAAATATTTTACAAATAAAAAACTGAAAAGTGTAGTGTGCAAAAGTATTCAGCTCCCTGCCTTCAGAAGTTACCTGATGACTGATGACTGAATAGAGTTCACAATAATAATTTCTGTTTTTGAAATGAAAGGTGTTTTCAACACATAGACTGCCAATACATATTGTATTAGACTTAATGAAGGGTTGGGGGGTAATTTAACTTAATTTGTGCTTTGGATCAATTTAATTAAAATAATAATAAAAAAACTTTGAGTCAAATCATTGAGTTAACAGAAAAATGCATAATGTATGTTTGCAGAGAGGAAAGACAGATAGTAAAATTCAGCACAATGAGTCATAGACAGGGCAATGGATGCCATGTACTATGTCACCTGAAATTACAGACAGTCTGTAAATTTTGATTAAGCATAGCCCTTTTTGTGCTTCTATGCGAACTTTGGTGTGTCTCAGTTCACCATCTTAAGTGTAAGATGCAGCCAAGAGAGTTCCAGAGGGGCCACACTAAAATCATCTGCTGTCAAATCAATAACTGCCTGAGACTGACAGATTATTCCACATGTGAGCAGCTGTTCCTCAATAAAACAACACAGTGGTACTTGGCAGGCCCCTGCACACCCCTCCAGTCAGCTCAAGCGTCTCTATTTGCACAGCTTCAGGGACTACCCGTTGATCTACCCTGACATGCACCTTGTAATGTAGGTCTGGTGCATGGGTTGGGACTGTTTCTTTAATTCACCAAGACAAGTGCAAACACGCTAAAAGCCAAGCATGCACTGTACTATGCCTAGGCACCCTCCACGACAAGCAAGCCATCTTCTCTAGTGGGTCACAGGGCCATCATACACTGCATTGTTATCCATCTGCTGTGGTGTCTCCTGGATTAAAGCGTAGCACTCACCCTATGTCCATCTGAATCTAAAGGTCTGCAGCCCAGCCTGAATGTCAGCGGCAAATACGTCTCCCATGGCTGCCAGGAAAGCCCTGGACAAATGTCACAACACCAGCACTGACAGCTTCCTCTAAGTGGTTGTTAAATAAAGATGTGGTGCCATACACTTTAAATCAAGGTGCAAAAAAGGAATTCATCAGAGTGCAGTAGGCAGTCTCAGTCAGATGATCTGACATATTTTCACAAGTGAAAAAGTCAGATGGGAAAGAAATACTTTCATGTTATATTTTTCTCAATTTCTGACAATTTCCCATCTTATTTCTTTGGTTCAAAAAAGTCCTCCCACTCAGTATCAAGCTGACTGAATCTGCAACTTTCTGAGTTAGCACAGAATCTAGCTTATACCATATTGAGAAGTATGGAGCAAATTTTTTTTCTTTTATTATCATTTCATATCATTTTCTTCAATTCCAGACCACATGCTGTCTTTCATTTTTCGTGAACATCCTGCAGTTCACCACAGATCAAAATCTTTTAATTAAAAAGGACATCTTTGGCGCAGCACATTTCCCGATGACGTGCCAACCTTTTCGAGCCAGTTGCCATCTGCCATCACAGCAATGTGGCTGAGGCCTTATCCCCTGCAAGCTGTGTGAGCTGTGAGCCAGCGAGAGGGAAGTAGGCAGTCGAAGAGAGAGACAGAGAAAGTGAGAGGAGTTTCTCTGGTGCATCTGTATCAGTGGGCCCAAGGTGACAAACATGAACTATGCCGCAGGTCATTTAATCTGCCCTGAAGAAAATCTGGCAAAAAGCTGTTCAATGCCCAACTGTGATCGTAACAAACATTTTCTTTTCAAATCTCACGATCTACTAGACTATATAAGAGCAAGTTTGAAACATCTATTTGATATATTAAGATCAAATTACTTTAGCTACTAGCAGAAAACCATTGTTATGGTTAACTTTCACCATTGTTAAAACAGAAGTAGTGATATTTTCCAAAATGAAGATATTTCCTTAAAGAGATCAAGCATCTTTAAAATGATAACATTTAATTATTTTAAATATTAGATATTTTTAAGTTCATGATAAATGACTTGCTTGCTCTGTCTGCCCCTGTCAGTCAGTGGAGTGTTGAAGAGGCCAGTTCTGGTTTGTGGTGGTGTGGGGCGATATATCAATGTGTGATAGCTATTCTCTTCAAACACAGTGTGCTACTCAGAGACACACCTGTTGAAGCTGTCATTGAAACAAAAATGTAATATTTGTTTTGCAAATTGCTTGGGTACAAGAAACACCAAAAGCAAACTGCGGAGCTTCTCACAGCTCCTGTCAAAATTACCGTAAACTGCAGTGGGTGGGCAGTTGTCTACAGAAAAGAGAAAAACAAGTCAAGTGCCTGCAGAGTCAATAGCGTTCCAATGAATGCGTTCATGAGCTGAGCTTGTATTTTGGAGAACTTTGGACTGAACAATGATGTTTTTTTTAAGCAATGTAAAGAAAACGCAGCTCAGTATGACGTCATTTACCAGCGCTCTGTTTGGGGGTGTATGAAACATTTACATTGGTTTGAAGGTGCAAATTTTGGATGTTTCATGGAGAAAGAGCCACAGGACATTCCCTCAAGGCAGGAGCTGAGTGTCTGCTGATTGCTGTGTGCACTCATGGGCAGCTGAGACACAGTTTAGCTTTGTGAGGATCTATATTAGTAAATGAGTGAATAACAAATCGATTGAAATAATTGAAGATTTTTTTTTCTGCTAATGCACTTGAACCAGAATCAGGATTTTATTAAAAAAGAACATCATGGTGGGTTGACTCCCTTCTGACCAAAATCATATACATGCAGTCAGAATTTATTCTTATTTTATCCAAAAATATGCACTGTGTGTATCTGTTTGTGTCTATGCTTTTTTGAAAAAAATAAAAAAATAATAAAAAATATAAAAAAAACATAAATCCTCATACCATGTGTTAAAAGTGAAAGCAGTTACAAACATAGTCTAAATAAAGTGTTTTTCAGTCAAAATTTCCGTTTTCTTTTTAGTTGATAAGAGCATTGAAATTTCCAAAGAAGAGCAGGCGTCTTTGAGATTTAGCCATAAAAAATACAGCTTTTGTGAGCAGAGAAAATAGGAGAGAATTAAATTGATCCATATGCTAATTTGTACGTGATGTCATGACTTATAAATGTTTCTTTAACTTATTTCAGAAAAAAAATATAATCCAAAAACAAGGAAAAATCAAGTTGGAACTGTGAACTTAATTGAAAACATCTAGGTGATAAACTATGAACATTAATTATTAAGTTTTACCCCACTGAGGTGAATTCTCAAATAGTTCTGTAAGGTTAAACTGGCACAACACTGGTTATGCACCATTCAGTGGCAAGGACATTTTATGACTGGACTTATTGCACAGTTGGCATAGTGGTATGGTACCACACTGGAATGCACCGAGCTGCTGAGAGTAACCCATACTCTCACAAGTGTTTGTAGAATCTGCCTGCATGTCTAGGTGCAGGACTTTATAGCCTATGGCCATGGAAATGATAGAACACCTGAATCAATAGTTTTGAAATGAGACCCAATATTTTCTGGCAATACAGTGTAGGTAAAATTAAATCTATAGACAGTAGTGATTCATCACCTGCTCCAGCTTCCTCCTTAAATCAAAGTTAAAAATAATAATATGAAAGTGTAGTTTAAATGGATTTCAATGAGTGGATTTCCTTCGTTTAAAATTAAGCACAAACACACTGTCAATATATATTGAATGTGTGACTGTTTATGATGTCTGAGCCCCCACAGCTGAGTGCTAAATGCACGTTGCTGTTCCAACCTAGCAGTAGTTTCATTAAAAAAAAACCCTAAATGAAACAAAATAAAACAATGTAAAACACACAAACCCGTTGATGATGTCTCTCACATGTCAAAAAACTGATTTGCCATTACAAAATTCATAGGTAAATGTGTAAAGATTAGAAATTGCCTTGAAGCTTAATTAGAAATTGTCAGACAGTTTGTGCTTGAAAATGAGTGTTTAATGTGATCAACGATGCGCCATAAGCCATCAGGGGAAAAACAAATCCCTCTGTGCAAAACATCCCTCTCGCCTCCATCATTATGACTAAACATGCACAAACGACTAGGCCAGCTTCCCATGTGTATGGAGAGGGAACGATAAGTGCTCTAAATGCCTGAACTTTAAATCGTTCAAAAGGTCCAAATCCCTGCAATCTACTCTGAGCAGTTCCTAATGTGACTGGACTGTGTTTTAAGTACATCCAGGATAAAACTCTTAATGGTCATCATAAACTGTAAGCCAGAGAGATTCTCCTCTTAATCCAGGATCGAGCTTCAGGAAACTGTTCAGTGCAAGAAGAGTGAAATCCCATTTTATGGAGGGATATCTGTCCTGTTTTGGCTTTAGTGTATGCAGAGCTGTCTACAAGCAGTAATGATGTATGTCTCATCATTGTCAGTGCATCGTTCTGTTCCAAAGTAATGTGGAGAATTGAAACGAAACGTTGTTAAAAGCAGTTATATATTTGGAAAAACAAATTGTCATTTAAACTTAAACAATCTGAGTTGTAATGTAATTATGAACTTAGACACTTGGAGTTGAACTGGCTTGTTAGGTTTATAGAAATTGGGTAATGCACAGCATACAGCACATCACAACACCACATATAGCAGAAAGAAGACAATACAGCCTGCCTTTTTTGAGACTTCATTCTTAGTCAAGGATCATTTTCATGTTGGGCTTTTGATACAATATCAAAATAAATTATTAAATTCTTCAAATTCACTGAATAACTATAGCCATGTTTTCTGCTACATTTAGAGTAACTTCATTTAGTGGGGAAATTATCTGAATCTGAATGTTTTAAATCAGAGAATCTTTAAAAGCATTCTTTAAGCTTTCCATTAGGTTTTTACACTGTAAAAATAATTTAAGTAAAGGTAAATGGCAGTATTTGTCACCTCCACATGCAAGCAACAAGGCAAACAGCATGTTGCAGTATATATTTCCGCCATTGTCTAAAACTAAGAAAATAGACTCAGAGATAAGATTCTAAAGCTTATTTTAGAGCCTACTAACACTTCTGTTAGAGATGTGTAAAAGCCTAAAATAATAATAATTTGATCATAATGCAAGAATAAATAAAATTTAAAAAATCCAGTCTTTTATTTTGGTACATTGATTCAGGTTTGTGGCCAAGAGACCAGATTTTAAAAGATCAACAGATTTACTCTAAATAGGTTTCCAAAGAAATAAAAAAAATGGGCCCACACCATCACAAATCCTTCTCCAGTCCACGAGTCTGTGTTACGGCAATTTTACTTTTTATGTGATAGCTATTATACTTCTGGAATATAATAATTTATTTAAGGTTCTATATATCTTTACCAGCAATCTGTGGAGGGAAGTTTGCAATCTATTGGCTTTGTCAGTCTTCTCACTGAAATACCATATCAACATTTACCTTTCAGAGAGAAGCCTTATGCAAAAAGGAAATTATCAGAGCATAGGCCAAGACAGCATGTTTGCCTGATTTTGAATAGGTTTTATAGTAATCACATTCTACATTACTGTTTACACAAATGAGAAGATGGCAGTTGTTTGAAGTCAGCTGCAAGTTCTTTCCTATCAAATATATAAAATGAATTCTGGAAACATAAATAAAACATTAATTTAACTTTGCTACAACCTCATTGTGACAACACTTTTGTATCTTGAGTTATCTCTATTGTGTTGGTTTATGCTGGCCAGAAAATGTTTATCAAAGTAGTCAGTAATTTAACATGGTAAAAGTAAACTTAACATCATCTTCATCCTCACGCTTGGTAGGCAATAATAAAGTAGTGCTTCATGTGTTAATAGTGTATTGCAATGAGGATTTATGTAACTTTTAAGGATATAATGTTATGTAATGAAGCAAAGAAAATTAACATTCTTGATGTTGTCAGTAAATCTACTCATGGCAATATCCATACTTAGAGATAGTATCAGGGAATCTGTCTCTCTGCAACAGCAAATATGCTTATTATTTTTTTAATAGACATTGATTCTTTGCTGCCAGCGCATTATTTAAATACATTTAAAAAGAACCACAATGGACTGAATAATAAGATAACTGGCTTCCACTACTGCCTAGTTGCAGAAAAAGAAAATGCGTACAAAAATGTGTTCATGACAGATAACTAATAAATGACAAGATAATTTTAATAAAATTAAAATCCACCATGAGACCAGAAAAGCCAAACACTTTGTTATGAAATGACTGTATCACAAACTATATTAACTGTTTTCAAATGTCTATGAAGCATGTTCAAAATCATATTTTTGACTGGAGACTTGAGCTACTTTTGTGGACTTTTTAACTATGTTATATTTTTTTGTACTCCACTGACAGTAGGTGGACAAAGACTGGCTCTGTGGTAAAGAGCATTATTTCATGTCAGCCAACTTCTCATGTTGAATTTGCTGGATGTTCACCTGTCTGACAATCTCCTACAGTACCACACCGCTTCCTGGCAGTACCTCATAATTGATGCGAAGGCACTTGATCCAGAAAGGCAGTGGCCTTTTAGTTGTAGATAGGTGGTGAGTGTGGCAGTGTTCAGTTCAAATCATTTTCCTCAAATTTTCCTTGTCACTGAAGTTCAGAGTAACATTTGCTCAGTAGTAAGACAGCAGGACATTTAAAAAGACTAAAGTTTAGAATAATTTATGGCAGAGGTTTAGTAAAAATCAAACAGCCTTTTAAGTTTTACATTAACAAGCCAACTAATGCAACAATAAATAGGGATGGGCATGTCTGACTTTTTGGGCTTCAAACACAACAACATTATAAGCTGACAACTATAAGGTTGCTATTAGGTTGCTTAAATTACATATACGTTGGTATGAAATATGTAACATATACATGAATTCTCTGTAAGGCTTTTGAAACTTTGTACCTGGCACCTGGCACATGGATAATGGGTATAGACAATGAATCGATTGATGCAGTTTTTTGCTCATGAGGTCGGTTCTGCTACCAAGACATCAGGTCTCTCAAATTTAGTTCATTTTGCTGCTTCTAAAATATCTTTCTGTGTTTGGCTAAAATGTTTTTCCACCAACATAGAACTTAGTTCTATGTCTAACATCTCATTTTACACTTTGCACTCTAACTCTTGCTTGTAGTTTTATCTGTTATGCTCTTGTCTCATGTTATCTCCAATATTGAATTGAAATAAACTGTGGGCTTGGAGCCAAGAGACAGGCAAAAATGTATCTTTTCACTACGGATGATTGAAGACAGCTTTGTGGACATGTAGACATTTACGAGATATTAGTATGCAATAAGAAAGGAAGGCTCATATATAAAGCAAAAACTTGTCAGATTATTATGTAATGAAAGTTTCTACTTCATGTATTTACTTTTCAATCCATAAACTGTGCTGAGCAAAGATAAAACATTTCTTCAAAGATCCTTATTTATATTTTTCATACCAAATCACGCATGCTATTAGGTTTAACCTGCAGTGCTTCGGGCATCAAATTACAAATTGAAATAACGCATTTTGGTTAAGAAACTTAACCTGACAAAAGCCAGCTGTATGTTGCTCCACCTAGCTCCACTCACATACATCTGGGACACCGCCATAGGAATTGCCTTTACAGAAGGCTGGGCCTTATCAAAAATTCTTGCATATGATTGGATAAGCCACTTGTCTGTCATCTTTATTGACGTGCTATTTCAACCACTCACACCGAAGCTAACCCGTGACGCTAATGATAGCGACGCAGGAAAAAAATAAAAATAAATAATAATAATGTGTTTGCGGCTCTAGTGGCATGCGTTTTATTGACAGTGAGCTGACAGGAAGAGGGGGGAAGACAGGCGGCAAAGCGCCGCGGGTCGGAGTCGATTCCGGGCCGACCGCGTTGAGGATTAAAGGCCTCCTAACATAGTTAGCGCTAACCGCTAACCGCTCCGGGGCGCGTCCGCGTCTGCACGTCCGCTGGCCCCAGAAAACAAAACTTGCCAAATCCAGTCGGGAAAAGGGCGAAAACATTGTTTCCACCAACAAAAGCCTTCAGAGGCGTTTTCTGATGTTCTTTTAATGAAACAATATTAGGTAGATTGGACAACACGGAAGAAATAGCAGCATCAATGTTAACGCTTGCTTCCTCGACGAGCCGCCATTGCTATCAAAACAGTCTCACGTCATGGTCGCGTCTCCACTACGTCACATCTATGAAACTCCAGCCCTGCGTCCTGATTGGCCAGACCATAAATTTGGTTGGAGAAATCACTCTCTACCGGTGGTGTCCCAGATGTATGTGAGTGGGGCTAGGCGGAGCAACATACAGCTGGCTTTTGTCAGGTTATAAGAAACTAGCTTTAAAACTTAAACTTTTCAATCAAAAGTTTTAAAGGGGCATAGTCATCTACTATGACTTTACAAATTTCTACGCCAGCAGCTCACTATGGTTGCATACTGAGGTTTTCCGATTAAATTATCATGCCTGTTGGATTATTATATTTGATTTCTGTGTTTAACTCTTTGTTTTTGCTCTGTTTGTTGGCAAACAAAGTGCTTTTGTGTATATTTAGCACAACAAGACCATGTAACCAGAAGTACTATATTGCACACGCCCAAAATAAGTAAATAAGGAGAGGCAATGGAGCCAACAGACATATATATTATAATGACTTTAAAATCAATAAATACAATCATTCTTACCTATGAAAGATATAGCCAGTAGATCTGATTTGTACTGGTAATCGGTTGGTACAAATCCATACAGCATATAAATGAGGGCTCTCAGAATCTCTCCACTATACAACTTCATAAATGTTGGCGACCTCGACATGCGATTCACAGCTCATTGAGGTGTCTATGTATACATGTATGTGATGGAGCCGAGTGAGGCAGTAACGCCCATTGGAGGATCAAAAAGAAAGATTTTAAGTAACCCTAACCTTGTAAATCAGGTCGGTCTTCGACCACACCAAGCTGTTACTTTAGCGAGGTATTGCAGGACGGTCTACTGGCTGTTACAGTAGCTGTGTCAATTGTCAACATCTTCTGATATTTCCCTAGTACTGCCAGCCGGCAGATAGCATACCAATAGTTATTCTTATATATAGTGCTCATGCCTGGTGCAAAATTATTTTGTGGCTCAAAAAGAACTACGTAGGATGAGAGCTTGCCGTATTTATTTTAAGATGAACATATGTTTTTGTTGTGTTTTCTTTTTATGTTTTCTTTTTATCATCAAAATACGTAACTAAATCGCTTTAAATATAAACATTTTCCACAATTTAAACATCTCCCACATGTATTTTTTAAAGAATATAATATAATAATATATTAAGGTGTTTGATATATTAATATATATGAACCATCTCGATCACTCCATTCTGTTAGAGTGCCTGGAAAACTGGGTCGGCCTTTCCGGTACAGCAATCAACTGGTTTAAATCCTACTCAAAATTCACATGCGGGGGTTCCCCAAGGGTCCATCTTATTCAATTTCTATATGATCCCTCTAGCTCAGATCATTAAAATTAACTACTGCATCTGTTTCTTTACAGGTCTGCTTAAAAAGTTGATCAGACAGCTGCAGTTGATCCAGAACGCTGCTGCCTGCGTCCTCACTAAGACTAAGAAAGTAGAGCACATCACGCCAGTTCTAAAGTGCTTACACTGGCTCCCTGTATCTCAGAGAATAGACTTTAAAATACTCCTGTTAGTCTATAAATCACTGAATGGTTTAGCACCAAAATAAATCACAGACTTTTTGCCAGTGTATCAACCCTCCAGACCACTAAGGTCTTCTGGCTCAACTCAACTTCAAAGTGCTTTCCTCTGTAACGTTTTCTTTTCTTATGTTCTGTTCACGTACGGCACTTTGAATTGTGTTGTTACAGAAATGTGCTATACAAATAAACTTGCCTTGTCTTGCCTTATAATGGTCACCTGCCAAACATGTTATTGGTCAAACTTTTGATAATGGTGCATTCACACCAAACGCATTAAGAGCATCAGAGGCATCTGGTGTACATGCAAAGTCTAAGGTGGATGCGCATCTAGGAATGTCGAGAGGTCCTGCGGCGTGTTTCACCCGTCAGGTGCGGCATGTTTTGAGATTTCAAGAATCTCATTGTCAAAAGTGGCAGATGCTAGAGTTGAAAAATCTGAACGTTTGCAGCTGGACGCAGAGCGTCAACCAATCAGAGAGACTTCGCTTTGTTACATAGTGGTGGATGTTCCAACGGGACGGAAGGACCATGAAAAGCCAGGAAGTTGACAATAGAGGACAAACTCATTGCCGCTATTGGTGCTCATCCAGTTATCTATGATGAGTCAAGCTATCACTAAAAGACCTTGTCTGGAGGAAGATTAGTGAGGAATTTGGGATCTCGGGTAAGTTACCAAAACCTTTAACAGGGTAAATATTTCCACGCATTTGAGGAAAAGAACAGGGTAACTCCTCGCAATGCACATCAGACCAGTCTGTCCACATTTTATGAGGCTCTGCACAAGCGTCCAAGTTGAGGCACTGGACGCCTTTTTGATGCTCAAATCACATTCGATCTGAACACAGCATAACAAAACAGCCCTGACTCATTGAGGCATGAACTTCATTAGACTGCAGAAGGTGTCCCGTGGTGTTTGGCAATAAGAAGTTAGCAGTAAGCCCTGACCAGATGCTGCAGTGTAGGACAGAATTGGTCCAGTTATGTATTATATTTATTTCCCACTTTGTAATCCAGGCGGGATCACCGTCAGCTTTGCGCATCATGATTCATTTGTGATGTCGACAAAAAGTATGGTTGATCTTCTCTTTGCTGACTGTAGGCTGACAGCAGCTTTCTGCCTGTGAGGAAAGGCAGAGAGGGAAGTTCACAGCAACCGTGGTGAAGTTAGTTCTAGGTTGGACAGTGGACATTCACGCTCCGCGGCTTCAGCAGGGTCTGCCTCCTGTTCGGGCCGATACAGAGAGGTTGATATGGGGCTGCCGCTCTCTGCCTGCTGGCTGGCTGTTGAAACTGTGGGGCACGAATATCAATATACCAGCACATTCCCGGCTGCCTCAAGACACTAATGGCAGAACAATTGGTTCCTTTCACGTGAATTTGCAAATAACACTTAAAAAGTTGAAAGATTTGTTTCTAGTCGCTTTTTTGAAGGAAAAGAAAGTCGCCCGAGGGTTTGAAATGTGCAACAGTGCTCGCTATGGAGGCACAAGATGGAAATGTGTGTTTTATTTTTTTTCTTAAGATGGAGCTGCTTTTATACCCCCAGTGGCAGAGCTACCTACACCACTTTCTCCAAATTAAGTCACAGCAACCAAAACCAATACAGATTCGAAATTCAATGCAAGGCCACCATTTACACTGATGATTTTAGACACAAAAGTAGGATTTTAAATAAATATGCGCTAATTTTAGAAATTAATGTCCAGGATATGTAGACAGAACTATAAGACAGTTTATCGGCAAAAAAAGTTGATTTGGGGGTGACCCTTTAAAGTCCTGTAAGTTGTAAGGTCTAGACTTCATGGGTTGGACTTGTTTGACCATCACACCCACAGATCTTCAGTTAAGTTGAGATCTAGTGAATTTGGAAGCCAGTCCAACACCTCAAACATGTTGATGTGATGTGTTATCTTGCTAAAAGAGAACAACCGTCTGGGAGTGCTGCTTCTGCAGCAGTGTTCTGCAGGTTTGCAGCCATGTGTGCGACAAACTGCACATGGGGCTACAGTTTGTCGCACATGTGCAGTTCTTGGAGTGCACTTCTGATCAGGTGCATTCTAGCACCTGATCAGAAGAACCAATTTCTTTAGTGATTTGAACAACAGTAGTTTTTCTTATGGATGATCCTCAACGTTGTTGCAGAGTCACCCCTGTTCTTCATTAGATCCCTTTTAATAGATAATTGCCATAGCAAGATACCCAAGACCTCCAGTTTTGAAAATTCTCCTACACAGTCATCTAGCCATCACTAATTGTCCCTTCGTGAATCTTGCTCATATCCTCATGCTTGTCCAAAGATCAACTATGAACACAAAATGTTACCTTGCTTTACAATATTTCTAACCAATTAAAAAGATGTCATGATTAAGAGATTTTTAGTGTTACGCACGTCACCTCTCAATGGTCATTATGCTATGCCTGATTGTTGTGAATATACTCTGAGTAGCTGTACACACACAAAATATAAAATATCAGGAATTCTCTACTGATTTTAGAACAATGAGTGTACTGGTGAAAAGAAATCTCATTGGATATGCACTTTAATCTCTTTTTTCCGAAGCCTTGCTCTCTGCGGGTGATTCTAAGGTTTTGTAGAGCAAATTATGTGGAAATAATCCTACATATAGAAAATGGGCCACCCACATCTTAAGATCTAAAGCTTTCAAACACATTTTCATTTTAACCTCTTAATTAGATGAAAGCTACTTTTAAACGAATCTGATGTAAAGAGCAAGGAAGAGAAAGATAAGTTTTGGAGAGAGAGAGAGAGAGATAGAGATAGAGAGATAGTACCGTAGCTGCTCTTTGTGCTGGTAAAATAGCATTTGAATACTCTAGTGTCTTTGTAAACCAAGACGCTATTTCATTTGTGTTAACAACACGTACAGCAGCTAAAACATCCATCCAGCCATCCATCATTCCATTATTATCTATACCCACTTGTCCGTGCAGGGGACAAGCTCTTTTCTTTAGGAAAATCTATAAACATCTTCTTCTCAATTATAAAGAGCTGGTATCATATTTTAACAGTATACACTTTAGTTTGTTGCATTGATTAGTCTGTGCTTCATTTATGGTTGCTTTTGTAATTTTTCTCTATTCTTAGATTCAGTTTTTTATTTAAAGAAAAAAACGCTACAAAGGTATTTGGATTGATAACACAAGCCATCTGTTAGAGAGCTAACCTCTTCATTTTTATGTGTCCCACAACAGTGCTTTTGTTACGATTTTGCATAATATTAAGTGATTAAAGTCCTATTCGCACAGCATAAGTATTATCTGGGGACCCCATGTAATAAATAAATTACCCCTCTACGTCTGCTATTTATGTGTTGTATAGGCACGGGATAACCGAAGACTGAGAGGTTGTTGAAATCTATGGACATCTCCCAGATATGATGTTAACGTGCTGGTATTGCGTAACATGGCTGTATAGCAGAAGACTACAAACTGAAGAAAATCATTCTTACCACACATTGCAATGCCTGATGTCATCCACCATTTGCACCTGATATTGCTCCTTCTCTTCAGTCATTTTTCTTTTACCTAATGCCGTGTCTCACAGGCTGATAGGGTTTCGCTGGCCCGGGACCCTAAAGCTTTTCAAAAACCCTCCGAAGCATCCTTCACTCTCACCAACAGCAAATAAAAATGCACCAAGAAAACAAAAACTGCCCATTTCTGTCCAAATCACAGAGATGCCTATTCACATTGGATTAGTATTATCACAGGACCTTGGAATTCAGCAAAAAATATAGTAGGTAATTTGCAGGGAATTTTTTCTTTACACATTACTGACAGTTCCGATTAGTACAGGATTGACAACACAGACAATCTCTGCAAGTATTACAAATTGCATGTTGTCCCTAGGTAAACTTAATCCTGTCAGAATAATGCTAAAGATATAGCTAAAGTCACAATCAGATTTCAATAAACCTTTTTGTTTTCAGTTCAAACCTTCAAAATAAAATGACCTAAGCACTGACATATTATAAACAAACCCATAAGAGTACAAACAAACTAAATCAAAACAATTTAAATCATAAAATGATCAGGCAAACTGAATACAATGCAGAAGGAGAGCAGAATATGATTGTTAAACAACAAATACACTCGAAGCACATTTAATAGTATGTGTAATTTTCTTCCTCACCTTGGCGACCCTGTTGGCAACTTCTCGACCCACCATTAGCCCTTGGACAAATGTCCGTGCAGCAATGAATGCTCTGGTGACCTGAGCCTTTAGTTTCCTGGGAACATCTCCAAAGGGCTTTAGCTGATCTGTGTATTTGGTGACACACTCCAGGTAGTCGTCTGTGAAGTGATACTGGGAGTTAAGCAACTGGAACATGCGCTCCAGCAGCCTGGACCAGAAGTCATTCAACATCTCCTCCAAGTTGACGTTGCCCCCCGTGTAATAGCGCTTTAGTTCAGTGAATAGGTCCTGGAACACCTCAGAGTTCTGCATATACAGCTTCCCGTATGTCTTTATGAACATACTGTTGAGAGATTTTTCAGAGTTGTCCAGCAGCTCCAAGAAAAACTCTAGATGGATAAAGGGTTTGGGAAAAAGGGGTAGAAGGAGACGAGAAAAGCATTTAGCTCATTATCAGACATTCACATCACCTGTTTATATGACAAACTTAAAAATAGGAGCATAAGAAGAATCCACTAAAACTACTTTCCTCGCCTATTACTTCACTTAATGGCACGTTTTACGATCTTGTCTGCATCTAACGTAGCAATATAAAGCAGCCAAATATAGGTACTTGATTATGTGAAAGTCAGAGCAGAGCATTAATAATTTAATAGCAGAAATAATGGGCCACAAGAACCATGAATGATTAATGTAAAGGTTCTGATTGCACACTGTAACAAAATATTCATAAGTTTTGGATGCAGACACCAGTATACATCATCCTTCCCTGGGCACAAAACCATTGTTCCCGGATGGAATAGCTTTGCCTTGAAACACTTTATTTGATCACAGAGGCAATTACAACTGAATATTGCTAAACTGAGGCTTTATTTGCTTTGAATAGCTTGAAGAGTCCGATATGACATTTTATTGGGAGAGAAGCACATCTGCTGTATTTAAATCATCACAGAGATTTGGGCTCATTAAAAATACTTAACACTCCCTTTTTTTTCTTTGAAAAAATGTTTTAACTAATATTGAATTGGTTTAACATTTTTTGCCAAAACAGGCTGGAGGTACATACTCCTCTAGGTCTGATTTGTTATGTGGCAACAAGTCACCATTAAAAGGTCCTTCATGATGCGCTTTTGCACATCTATACTTCAGACTTATTGTCAAGAACCTTCTAAACAGCACCACTCGAAATGACGTCTGGGATATCTGGAGGCTCAGCAATCATCTTGAACTCGTTGCTTTGTTGCTCAAACCGTTCTTTATTCATATTTGCTGCGTGGAAAGGCATATTTTTGCTCCTGAAAGAGGCCACTACAATCATGGACTGCTGTTTGGATGAGGTGATTAATCAGGCCTGCAACAATGTTACTGCAGAGTCAAGAAACTGTGAATTGTGGATTGTGGATATATTTCTTTTGCAAGGACCTTACTAGCTTTCTCAGTAAAGCAATATCGGGTCAACACAATCTTTAAGGACTGACTTGATTTTTTTGTACTGGGGCTGCATTTGTCAAACTAATTAATCTTTTCTTTTGACTGACATATTAATTTAAATTCACTTTACTGTGGTTAAAAAAAATATTGAATAAAAAGTCCTCTGTCTTTTTAACTTGTGTCAGTCATTGTTTCACTTAGATCTTTTTCCAATATTTTAACAAGACAGACAAAAAGAAATCTGGCAAAAGATATACACAGTATTAGTTCTTTCAGCCAATGGTTAGAATCAGTATAAGCCAAGCAGGTAAACCAAGAACTAAGACTTGAGACAGAATACATTTTGATTATGATTAGGTTGACCTAATGTTTTCATGAATAAAAAATAAAGAGCCAAAAGAGAGAAATTTGTGAAAATATGTTATTTTACATTTTTTCTGAATTATATATTTTTTTGTTGTTGCTTGTGTTAACAACCAATAATAAGCATTTTAACAAACCTCAACAAGATGAATGTACGCAATTAAAGTTCTATTTGATGAACCTTAGCTTAGATGCCATAGCTGTCTTTTGTTTGGAGGCACCTGGTATAAATGGGACATACATATATATATTGCACTTGCCCCAACAAAATATCTTATCTCCATAGCAAACAGGCTTAAACTGGGGGCAACCGGAGTTTCGCTCAGTCTTTCTGCTCAAGTGCGAGGCGGTAGAATTGACAAAAACTCCAGGATAGGTGTCGAAATGTTTTCAGAAGAACTGAGCCAAAGTCCGGTTGCCTCCAATTTAAGCCTGTTTGCTGTTGCAATGACCCGGATAACTGAGAATTTGCACAGACATGTCTTTGCTCTATAATATTGCAAGGAGGATCCACGTCTTAACATCAACCGGGCCACACCCATGTTGTTAGAGAAAATATTATCCATCACCTTGTTGTTTTCTTTTTTTAGATTTGATTCTGATGTGGGCATTTTAAACAAACAAACTAAAGCAGGTCAGTTTGGGAAACTAGAGCAGACTGTTGTTACAATATCTGAAAAAATTGCACGCACCATGTTTTTACAGCCTTCTCTCACAATGAGTATTATTCAGCCGAGAACCACATTAGCTCTTCTGCTGAACTAGAGCACACACACACAGCTTTCATTCCTCCTCACAAGCATCACCTTGAAGATCCAAAAGAATTAAGCAACACCCCGTTCAAACTATAAACAGAGTTTTTAAAAAGCGAATTGGGATCTTTTATCTTAAATGACCTAAAACATAGACATTAAAATGCTCAAGAGTGACAACAGAATTCAAACAGCAACAAAAATTATGACATTTTCTTTCACATCTGCCTAAGTTGCTTTCTTCCATGCAAGCACTTGCTCTCTTGAGTATTAAATCAGCCAACAAAAAGAAAAATAGAACAAAAAAAGAGAGAGAATTAACAGGGGAGTTTCACTGAAGCTTGGCTAATAGGATCCCATGTTCCCGAGCACAAAGGCATAAATGTTGGGAAGATCATAACACATTTCTTCAAGCACAAATGTCAAACATTTCCCCACCCTTCCTCGTAAACAAACACGCTGCAAATGTTTCACGTGCCAAGCTTGCTAATAAACCATCAGAGGAGCTCTCCTCCTGGCTGCTTGGCTGACATTTCTTTGCTCTGTAAATAATAGCAGTCTTGACCTGAAATGTTGGTCATGTCTTATTCAGTAAACATATTTCCTTGCGTGATTAAACCATAAAAAATAATAACTTCAAATATAAGTTATTTAGTAATAATTAAAGCAGCAAATTTCGGTGTTTAATTGTTAGAGTAGTTCATTGTTTTTAATTTATAAAGAAAAGATAAACACATTTTTTTCTGTGATTTTAGAACTTTGTGGAACATGATAAAAATAGTTAATCATGTCAAATATTTCAACAATGTTCTAGTAAACACAGCTGTGAAAAATACTAGCACAAGATATGTAATTTGTAAATGCAAAGAAAGTCTTCCCAAATAAAAGTCACATTTCTTAGGAAAGCTTCTTCATGCTGAAAAAAAGCAGAAAATTGTCCTTTACAGGACAACACCATGCATTTATAACACCATGGACCCATTTGTGTCTTTAAGAAAGGGAATTTACTAACTATATGTAAGGTAAACCTCGTACTGACTCTGTGAAGAACCTGACTAAATGAGGGGAATTTTGAAACAAGTGATGCATGTCATTTTCTTAGGAAGAAATGACTCACCGACCACACCTAAAGGAATGATCCAAACACTCTCTGAAAGCTGCGTTCACTTGAAAATAGTTGAAACATTTTAGCTGTTTAACTCTTCTTGTCATAAACACCAAGTGTGAATGTCTAAACATCAAGTGTAAAATGAAAGGCTGAACAAACAAAAGACATGCTGGTCAGGCCGGACATTAGTGGCGGCGCGCTCAGTCAAAGCAGCTCAGGCTAACCCTCCATCCCTCCATCTGATCTATGCAATTTTGTTGTATGTACCTTGTATGTATAATGACAAATAAAGCACTTTCCTTCCTTTCCTTCATATTTATGAACAACTACGATCCTGCATGATACTTTTACCAAAGGCTTTCATTCACACCACTGTTGAGAATATACTAAAATGACCAACTGAACATTCCTTTTGATCAAATTTTTATTTGCCACCTTTTCTATTTTGTTTCTGCTAAAATGGCACAGCATGTCCCACACCTATAACACCAAAGGGACCATTCCCCAGTCATTCATTCTACTTTCTTTGCAGCTCAATGACCTGCCATTACACCAACATTAGTTTAAATATTAAAAGCCTGCAGGGTCTTTTTCATTCAATTTTTTCAATTAGATCTGAATCAAGGACATGTAAGCCCCTGTGTATTGGGAACGTTAAATTCTATCCTTGTTACCATTTAAACGGCTCTAAAGATAGGCAGGGGACAGAAGCTCTCAAAAAATCTCTGGCTGTAAAAGCTACACGTGTAACGTAGCAAACTGTAAAGTATAGTTTTTTTAGCACATTACAAATAATGCAGAATTGTAGAACACAAATAAAGTTGCACTCCTATTCAATTTGTATTCCAGCAATGGTCCTGCCAAGACTTTTAAAGTCTTCTTTAGTTTAACGACTGCTTCAAGCTTAATCCTAAAATTCAAATGAAAATTCTGCAAAGACAACCTAAGACTGAAAAGGTTTGATGTCTAGAATCATAAATCAGCACTAACAAATAGCAACCTACATTTTGAATTATTGTGGAAACTCAGTGCACTAAAGTGGCACCCTTGTCTGCATAAATGTTTGGTCATGTTTTTCTATGGATTATTTTAAATATTGTTATTTCAAGGCTGGGTATCTGGAAGACAAACAATCCTGATAGTTTCAAAATAGCAAAAGCTTGCCATCCCATATACAGTGATTTGCTTTCAATAGGCCAAAGTACATATTATGCGGGAAGATTATGAATGAGAAGTATTGACCTTGGATATCATTCAGCTGCTCAGTGTTCTGGGTTTTAATAGTTGGTAAAATGTCAATGCAGGGCTTTATGGTGACTGACAATAGAAAATCATTAGAAATTAGAAAACCATTCCTAACCAAACCAAACCAAACATCAATCTCCTGAGTAAATAAGGTTGCATAGATCAAAGGCCTAAAATATGGTTATTTGACAATTGAATATTAATAATGAAACAAAACTAAGGGTATGTTAATGGGAAGTTTTACTCTATGGGACTTAAATTCTGTGTAAAAAAAAAGCGATATTCTCTCTGTTAAATTGCCTTCAAGGTCACATCATAACAAAACGTCTGCTGAAAACCTAGGTAGGGATCCAATTTTAATTCATTCAAAGAGACGAAATAAAAAGCCCATATGCAACGTCACCTGAAAATGTATACAGTTTGCACAGTAAAAAGAGACATTTGGATTTATGCAACTAACTCAACATATTTTTTTTAGAAAAAATTAATAAGAAGATCTAGATGTTATCTTAGCATAGAGTGGATGTGAAAATTTAAACGTGCATGTAAATCCATTGTCCACAGCCCTGATCAGGTGACTCAATCAATTTGCTATGAGATTTAGTTCTGAAAGGCAAGGCCATTCTGAAACTTATTTTTCCATTCTGTTGTTGCTTGGACTCAGTGATTCTAAGACATATACCATCTTCATCTTTTTAAGCCGTTCCTAATTTCACTATTGACAGAAAAGTCTAGTTCTAGCTGAAGAAAAGTAACGCCAGAGCATGATGTTACCACCACTAGATTTCTGCAGGTATGGAGTACTTTTGGTAATTTATTTAATTTTTAAATTTTTTGTTTGTTTCTTTTTGTGTCAAATGTACTGGAATACAGAATTGTGGTCAAAAGTTAGGTTTCATAACATGTTTTCCAACAAGAATAGGGAGATGATATCCAGGCATGGATATTTTATTTGGACCACATTGTGCCTGTGTTTCAACACAAATCCATGTATTCTTTGCTCTCAGCAGAATGTCTCAACCACTCTTTTAGGGCTTTGGCATTTTAGCCACTAAAAATGTTACATCAAATATAGGAACCTACATTTTGCCTCTAACAATTAGTTTGTTCCTCAGAAGAATAATACTGTATATATCTCTCATTGAAGATGGAAAATGTTCTGAAATGATTTGAATGATCACCAAACCCTGCTGCATTTTACTGGGGTGGGTAGACTTTTTAAAATCAACAAGTTTCTATTTTTTAGTTAAAATCTAAATCTAACTGAACAAGGTTCACAACCTTTAATTTCCATATTATTAATATTTATTGTAAAATAAATAATAAATAATAGATTTAAAAAACAACGTTTTTTTTCTGTTTTGTTAGGACAAGAATGTCACTAATATGTTTGTCTTATGGGTTGGCAAAATGAGTCTTCATATAAGTGCCAATCAAAATCGATGCTGGACCTTATAATTTTCCTGTTGCATAGAAAATATATGCAGTGTATTCATACCCTTGAAGTAATTTTAAGCGTGAAGAATCCATTTTCTCTGGGAATAGTCCAAAGTGCTCCTTTGATATCTGTCCTAATTACTGTAAATAATTATTATGATTAATAAAGGTGACCTTTCTGTTGGACTGATAATAACACTCTTTCAATAAAAGAAAACATGCCCTCACCCATTAATTTTACTTCACCCTCTTTGAAAGAACAGTTGCTCATTTCTTCTAGCCTAAAGCAATAGGAACTCTCATTGCAAGTATGGGTAATTAAGAGCAATTTTCAATTAATGGTCCAAGCCTCTTGAATTGCCAGCGGGTAGTTACTGTGCAAAGCAAATAATACTACATTTTATACGTTGTGCGCTGGTAATTTATTGTATCTCTAAAATAAGGCAAATAGATGTTTAGCTGTCAATACAAAAAGTACACAGTGCTTTCCTGAAAGAAAAAAAGCATTCATTATAAATTGGAGAATTATTCATTTCATCAATATGTTTTTAAATAAGATCTGTTTTCTAATGGGATTTGGGTTTAGTTTAGTACTAATCTGAAATATTT
Organism: Fundulus diaphanus; assembly: GCA_037039145.1. Taxonomy (NCBI): domain Eukaryota; kingdom Metazoa; phylum Chordata; class Actinopteri; order Cyprinodontiformes; family Fundulidae; genus Fundulus; species Fundulus diaphanus. The sequence goes on along the minus strand of CM073122.1, from coordinate 32,492,621 downwards.
TAACCAGCAATTTTACAGAGTTGAATATGAGAGAACTGGTGGACAAGTATGGTTTCAAACTGATGTTTCATGGGGATTTTTACAACTCAGAAAAGTTTGGTTAAATGAGTGTGATCCAAACAAGGACAAAATGCAACTGCAAACATGACAGGATACTAACAGCAGTCTCCTGTTTTAATCACGTTTCCATCTTCTAACTCCATCTAAATGTTCTCCTAGTTGAAATTTTCTGGGCAGGTTCAATATATCTGTTTAATGTGTTCTTTACCCAGATGTTTATTTTTTTAAATTCTTTTTATTTAATACTCTGGCCGTCCTCGTCCTGGCCATGGAACACTGGACCAGCTCTACACCCTCAGCAGGATCCTGGAGGGGGCATGGGAGTTTGCCCAACCAGTCTACATGTGTTTTGTGGATCTGGAGAAGGCATTCGACCGTGTCCCCCGAGGGATCCTGTGGGGGGTACTCCGGGAGTATGGAGTACCAGGCCCTTTAATAAGGGCTGTCAGGTCTCTGTACGACCGGTGTCAGAGTCTGGTCCGCATTGCCGGCAGTAAGTCGGACTCGTTTCCGGTGAAAGTTGGACTCCGCCAAGGTTGCCCTTTGTCACCGATTCTGTTCATAGCTTTTATGGACAGAATTTCTAGGCGCAGCCAAGGTGTTGAGGGGATCCGTTTTGGTGGCCTTAGGATTGCGTCTCTGCTATTTGCGGATGACCTGGTTCTATTGGCTTCATCAGGGCGTGATCTACAGCTCTCACTGGAGCGGTTCGCAGCCGAGTGCGAAGCGGCCAGGATGAGAATCAGTGCCTCCAAATCTGAGACCATGGTCTTGAACCGGAAAAGGGTAGAGTGCCTTCTCCGGGTTGAGGAGGATGTGCTGCCCCTAGTGGAGGAGTTTAAGTATCTTGGGGTCATGTTCACGAATGAGGGGAAGATGGAGCGGGAGATCGACAGGCGGATTGGTGCGGCGTCTGCTGTGAAGCGGGCGCTGTACCGGTCCGTTGTGGTGAAGAGAGAGCTGAGCCAAAAGGCGAAGCTCTCGATTTACCAGTCAATCTACATTCCTACCCTCATCTATGGTCACGAGCTTTGGGTCATGACCGAAAGAACGAGATCCCGGATCCGTAGTGTGTCTGGGCTCTCCCTTAGAGATAGGGTGAGGAGCTCAGTCATCCGGGGAGGACTCAGAGTAGAGCCGCTGCTCCTCCACGTCGAGAGGAGCCAGTTGAGGTGGCTCGGGCATCTGGTTAGGATGCCTCCTGGACGCCTCCCTGGTGAGGTGTTCCGGGCACGTCCCACCGGGAGGAGGCCCAGGGGAAGACCCAGGACACGCTGGAGGGACTATGTTTCTCAGCTGGCCTGGGAACGCCTTGGGGTTCCCCCGGAGGAGCTGGCCTAAGTGGCTGGGGAGAGGGACGTCTGGGCCTCCCAACTGAAGCTGCTACCCCCACGACCTGATAAGCGGAAGACAATGGATGGATGGATGGATTTTTTTTTTTTTTTACATCAGGTGAGTCCTCTGATAATGATGCAATCCTCTGTCAACCGTTGCTTTTGTCATTTATGTAAATGCATGCATCTTAAAGTTTTTCCTTTTTTATTTTCAGTTTTTGAGCAAATTAACTTCTGAGAACCTGAAAATAGAGGAAATGGATAAAGCAAGATGGGGGAGGTCATGCAGCAGAAGGGCAGGAATCAAACCTCAGACGGTCACTCTGAGGATATGTAGTACCTGCTCCACCACTATGCCACATACCGCACCAACAGTTCTTTGCATAGGTCTGCAAAAGACCTATGCAAACCAGAGTGGAATGAACCAATAGCAAAGGACTCAGTAAGCAAAGCATAAGCTAACTAAGAACTGAAAAGTGATTCGTTGTCAAACCCATCAGCTGATTAGCTGTTGTGTCGTTCCATCATTCCTGTATACATTGCAAACACAACCAGGCAATAAGCAGACAAAGCATTTCGTCCTCCAGGGAGTTTCTCTTTCTGCATAACTCTAAGAGTCTCTCTCTACATTAATATAGGAAACATACTGGTACTTTTGACTTTAAAAGTGGACCAGTATGTTGTAATGTATCTAATAACACCTGGACTGTGAAATAGGCTGTTGTATATATATTTCAAGTCGAGTACAAAGGTGTCACATTTCATCCACTGATAAGCATAGGCTTTCTTAGGCCTTACTACATTGGGTTACTTGTAAAAATATCATCTAAATGATTGAAATCTCTGGTTAACCTTATACAAACGTGACCTATATTTTTGTCTGTTTTTTGTTTCATTCTGAAATATCTGGGGCTGACACCTTGCTTTCACTTCAAATATAAATACTCTACATGTACGATATGTGTGAAATAAATTGTTACAGTTGCATTTGTCATGTGGTCCGGTTGAAATGTTATCATCCAATTTTACAGAATCGGTGGCACTTCTCTAGTGTCAGTCTGAACCCTGCGCTTCTGTTTTAATTCAGTTTTCATGAATGTTCCTTTCAATATTTACTATGAATGATAAAACAACAACCCATTTTTATAGATGTATTGGTTTTAATTGGTCGTGGCCCATTTACTGCTATCAAAATATGCAAGGTTTTAAAAAGACGTGTTTCAAAATCACCTCAATATTCTATCAGACTGTGCTTAATGTTTATATTATTTTTAATGGAAAGCAGGAAAAGTGCCAGAGCAACTGGTGTTTTCTCTGATTGTATGATTATAGTAATGGTGAGTGGTCTCTCCCCCACCTGTTGCTGTGTATTAGCAGTCAGCTGGCAAAAAAAAAAAAAAAATCAATGATCAACAGTGTACTGGTGTTACTCTGTATGACAATGCATATTAAGTTAATTTAATCATATTCTGTGACAATCTTTACTCGAAAACTGTAAAAGTAAGAATTTAACATGTTTGCTTTAGTGTGTGTAAGATAAAAATCAATACATAAATGTTAAACCTCAAGATATTATGGGAATGATAACAACACATTACTAACCATGAGGCTTCGCTATGGTGCTGAAAACTAATTTCTGTAGTCAAAAGCAAAAGCATGTTTATTTGTTCAACAGGTTCATTGAGGAATTGAATAATGTGTTTCTGACATTATAGAACAAGTTTGCAAGAAATAATAGCAAGCTGACTATTTTTTTTTAATAATAAAATTAAAGCAACACCAGCATAGGTAAAATAAGAAAAGCATTGGGTAATATAGATTAATGCACTATGTGAAATCCTTCAAGATGTTAAGATACAGAGGATTAAAACAGTCTAATTTGTGTTATACTTGTTATTTGAACATTCTGCGTAATATTCTTGCCTGATTTGTTTAAAATTCAGAAACATCTGTTTTCATTTGTGTCCCTGTTGGTGTTAATGATTCACAATCATCCATTAAAGAAAGACGTGACAGCAGGGACCTAATTATGACATGAATTAACATATCCTAATGAGGCAGGATGCGGAAGAAGGTATTAGTCGTTGGAGAACACGCCTATCTATATTTAAAAGGACCGCCGTGATACTGATGAAAGAAACAAAAAACTAAATAAGTAAAAGCAGGTGTTGGAATTCAAACAGTCTGGCAAAGACATCTGACAGGAGATCGAAAAGGTGGCAAACATTAAATGTACGCAAAAGGTTTTTAATAAAGGACAAATCAGCAGTGCAGAGGAAAGTGAAGGCTGCAGGAGAGAACAAACATTTTAAAATATGAAAATCAAGCATGTTTTATTTATTCCTGGCCTCTTTGTAATCGTAAATAGTAATATCACATCCAGCATGGAAACTATTCACTAGCTGATTGTCTTGAGGGGAAAAAAACAGGTCAGCCTGAAGTATGAAAGAAAATATGTCACTTTGTCTCTGTGACTGTCTGTGTTCACCCACAAGCTAAGGCTAGTATGCAAATCTGAAATGTTTACACACTTAGTGAAGTTCTCTAAGAAAATCCTGAATGATGATTTTTGCCCTCACTAGTTGCTTGATGCAACTGCACTATTCATAAGGAGTTTCTGATTCAGTTCTTGAAATAAAATAGATTACTGTGCTTGTTTTGTAATTAGGTAAATAGTGTATTAATTCATTTAAGTCAAATGTCATGTATGCAAAACTAAACATTTAAACCATCTGTAGTATCAGGATTGCAAATCTGGCTAACACATCTATTTTTTTGGTTACTGGAGATACACAAACATTATGTTATGCAATTAAATACTTCCTATGTAAAAAACAAACCTGGGATATTTTAATTGTGTGGACTGGCATGCATATCATATATCTATTTTAAAAACAAAAAATATATAACGGAGATAACATCTCAAACCACCTGAACAGGCTCCTTTCAATGCAGAGAAGCAGCAGCTGTACTTTGAGCTCCCCCAAATAACATACCTCCTCATCCTATCTCTATGGCTGAGCCTGACACCCTCTGAAAGAAGCTTATTTTGGCCGCTCATATCCGTGATTTTGTTCTTTTGATCACGATCCATACCTCATGACCACAGATGTGGGCCGGAAAGTAGACAGACCAGTGTGAAAGGAATCATTACAGCTTGGGCTACTAAGATTACCTCTGACCTATCTGAGCAGCTGCACTCAGGGAGGAACCAAGACCTGATATTGGCTTCACTCTTCCCTGATTTGCCAAGGTCAATGTTAGCATATTTTCTGTGTAGGATTGTAAATGTTTGGATTTGAAGTGCTTGTGTTACGTCTGCTTATGAGGAGGCGCAAGTCTCATATTCAGAGGACACCAGGGCTGGGAGCAGAAGGAGGGCAGGCTGTGGCCTAGCCAAGGGTGTTACTTTGTCTCTACTGTGGTTCTCAATGAAGTCCTGGAACTTGATGGAATCATCGTTTCCTTTTATTCAATAAGTAACTGTAGGATCAGTTATTACTATTTTCAGTTTTTGAGCAAATGAACTGTTGAGAATCTGAAAATACAGGAAATGGACAAAGAAAGATGGGGGAGGTCACTCAGTCAGAATCAAACCCAAGACGGTCACTCCGAGGATATATAGTGCCCACTCTAAAACTATGCCACATGCCGCACCAACAGTTCTTTGTATAGTCTGCAAAAGACCAGTAAATCAAGAGCTTTGCCTTTTGGCTCAGCTTTTTCTTCACCACAACATACTGGAGCAGCGCCCAGATTACTGCAGATGTATCCCCAATCCATCTGTCCATCTTTTGTTCCATCCTACCATTTCTCTTGTACAAGAAACCAAGATTCTTAAACCCCTCCACTTGAGGCAGAGACTGACCCAGAGGGAGTTATCCACCTTATCCTGGTCAAAGACCATGGGCTCTGACTAAGAGGAGTTGACTCTCATCCCAGCAGCTTCACACTCAACAATAAACCTCTCTAGTGCATGCTGGACATCATGATCTGAAGAAGAAACAGACTATTTCCTCTCCATGACTACACCTTGAGATCCTGTCCATGAACAACACAAACAAGATCTGTGACAAGGGGCAGCCCTGGCAGAATCCAACACACACTGGGAACAGACTCAACTTTGTCCTTCTGGTTACCCAATACCTATCAGCTGCTTCAGAAGTCCCCAAGGACAACCACACCTCAAAGTACTCTTTTTTTCAGCTTGACGGCTTCCGCTACTGGCAAGCATCAATAACCTTCAGGCTACGGCTCCTTGAAGGTCGATCAGCAATGAAGGACCTGAACATGATCCATTCCAATTCCATGTCATCTCCTGATTCTCTCATCTCTCTGCAGATGAGATAAGTACAGACAACAGTGAGAACATTTTCTCTTACTTTAAGCAGAAAAGTGGCGACTCTCTCACTCATAAAAAAAACTCCAAAGCCAAGGTGCTCAGCTCAGGACTTGTGAGTATGCCCACTCTTGCCTGACACCTTTCTCCCTGAACAACTCTGGAGTAGGAGAGAGTCATGTCCCTCTCCAGGAGCTGGGCTCCAGAGTCCAATCTGTCCAACTATTTCTAGCAGGTACCGCTCAACCTCACACAACTGCTCCGGCTCCTTACCACCTGGTTAGATGAAATTTCAAGTCTCTAAAGACTTAGAAATTCATGCCACCAGGGATTTGCACACCAAGGCCTCCACAGTTGTCTACCACCCAGCTTGATGTGCATCCAATCTTGATGTTCTTCTCTGCAGGTTGAGGGCCCACACAGAGAGGGCATCCCGGCTGAGCCCCGGGAGACCAAAGCTCGTCTACCAGGGGCTCCCCCCCCCCCACTTCCAAGGTTCCCCTGATAGAGTGTTTAGCTATGTCATCGGAAACGTTGAATAATGGGACCCCAACGACTAAACATTTTTTCATTCATATTTAAGTCAAACAGTATGTTAGTTATTCCAGCCATCCGTTAACTCCCATACCACCTGCATGAATTAAATATCTAAATCTAATGAGTTGCAGTGAAGGTATAATTGCAAACAAGTCTTTAAAAGGGTGAGGTCTTGATAAAACTGGTAATTGATGATGATTGTCTAATATGTAAAACTTGCAATTGATCATTTTGAATGCAATGCAACTATCTAATTTTTTCCCTTTAATTTCTCAGGCTCTGATGGACAGTCTATGACAGTCAGCCCTCTGTGGTCTCCTTTGGTATTCAGACAGTATTCTGAGAACTTTATCATTTTTTTTGTTTTTTCTTTCAGTATCACTCAATCCCCACAGAGATCCAAAAAGGCCAAAGAAGCCAGTTTATGAAAATGTCTCTTGGGAGTTAAGTCTGATGGAACATGGTGTACTGGATTTGTTGAAAGAGAGAAAAATACACTCCGACAAAACCAACTCCACATTCACTGTGTTATCATTTACCTTTTCACTGCCCTATACAGACACTTCAGTTTTTATCCCAATTCTGGGCTGAACAAGCTGCTGCTCGTTCCCTGAACTAGACAGTTTTCTTTTTATAACACTTGTACTGACAGGAGCATTCTGTTGTTTTATACAGAATATTTCGTGTTGATAGTGATGTTACGTTTCTATTTCACAGTAAACAGCGTGTAACTCTGTGTGAGTTTGTGATGCCTCCATCTTCTGACCATGCGTTCACTTTTTCTGCAGCTCAAAGTGCCTGAAAGTATTTTAGAGTGGTGTGTTACTTTGACATCTTCCACCTCCCAAACATTATGGCAGATCCTTCTCAATGGGCAGCTGTCTTTTGTGATGGCACTGAGTTTTCTCTGTCCTGTTGCTAAAACGTTTTAAAATCTGTGCGGACGTGGTACTCAGTGTTACTGAAAATCTGCATCCTCTGCAGACATTTTTATCCTTTGCACCAGAAAAGAAAAGGGATAGATGTTCATTAAAATGGATGCCAGTTTTTGCATGATTGTTCATCAATCATAATCAAATTCACTTTATACTATGAATGAGAGGAACCACATGAGTGAATAAATGAATACCATAGGCCTTGATCCCCAGGTAATATTGCTCCACATTGATGACAGTGCATTTTCACAGACATTGTGTGCAGCGAGAGAGAGCACAGAGCTGGCGACCAGGTGGCAAACTCCCTTCCTGCCACATGCATGATGCATATCACACTTAGGCTGACAGCATCAATAAACGGGGCTCATAATTAAAGCCCACTGCTGTTGGATATAGAAGAGCAGGAGGCCAGTCTCTTGGAAAACATCAATCACAATGTGACAGCTCATTTAAAACATCTTCAAAATTAAAGTTGCAGCAGCCACTGCCATTTACAAAAAGACAATTGTTTTCTGACAGCCAAGTGAATCTACCCTGAAATCTATGCGTCCAAGGCGAGGGTAAGACTTCTTTTATGCAAAGAGCTGACAGACCAAATAGAGAGCTAGTCTGTCCTCCACCCTCAAAGAAATAACAACTGTACGCAAAGCTCTCTGATAGCAGCTGAGAGCACGGGTCGCATATTTGCTTGAGATAAAAGAGTTTTAGACACAAAGATACAGAACCAGTCAAAGCAAAAACCGTTCTTGGTTCATGATTTTGTGACAAGTGAATTTCTCCAATGTGAGATCAATAAAGCCTATCTGATCTTATCTTGTTACCGTCGAAAAAGCAGAATAGCATCCTAGCTAAACCTAATCAAGTTCTGCACATAGATGAGAAGATATCCAAGGCAGGTCTTTTTTATATATTTGTATGTTGGTTTAAAGTCAGTATGTGCACGGAAAATTATAACAAAAGAAAGTGATCACACACACAAAAAAAAATTCAATTGTAGGCATGGAATTTCAAATTACTGAAATATATAGACATTATATGGTAGAAGACAAACGTTTATCTACTGGAGATGACAAATCTTTGAAATGTACCAGTAGGGACCTGTTTTTGCTTTTCTTTGTTGTGCCTTTCTGATGGATGCCACATGAACAAAATAACAGCTTCTGAATGTTAAAGAGGCTCCCTGAAGGCAGGTGATGATTGGCAATTTCAACAACAAGGCCAATTCTGGTACTGTATTTTGCATCTATTCTAATCTGTTTCTACTGCTACTGGGTTCAAAATTATTTGTACAGACCAATTATTACATATAATACATACATATACACAATGTGTCACATCCTATTGAAAGGTTGCAGAAAAGTCAACGATAGCCAATTAGTGAATTAGTAAATTGGCACAAATATCTCAGAGTGATAAACAAAGATACCACATTTTTTGGAGTATAAGGCACACTTAAAATCCTTAATTTTTGTCAAAAATTGATGGTACATCTTATATATGATTACAGACCGATTTTATGTGGTAAAATGCGCTCAAAAATCTGTTAAAATACAAAGTACAACTTTGGTAAGCAACAAAGCTGCTCTGCTCAATGGATATTCTGAGCATTACGGTACATAGTATCACTACCTGATCGGACCCCTGAGCAGTCTAAAAGACTGCCTGTACTCGAGGCGTACTCAAGGTGGAATCTGTGAGGAGGCACATTTGTATGACTGTAAACGCGGTAAAATAAAATAAATACCCTGGCTGAATAGGTGTACACATCTTTAAAATAGTACTTTTGAAAGACTTTTGATTAATTTTTGTCAGATATAAAGAATCTATTCAGCAGTTAAAAAAGTTCAGACATTCTAGTAGAATATTACTGGTAAAATTTATTTTGTATACTTTAACTGAAGCCATTCTTTGCAATGAGGTTACAAATTACAAAAAGCTTCCTACTGAACAAAGGTATCTGTCAGGAGAAGATATATATATATATATATATATATATATATATATATATACATATATATATATATATATATATATATATATATATATATATATATATATATATATACTCCTTGCCATAGCAAAAGAGTAAGAACAGTAGAAAATATAAAATAACATTGGTATAACAAAAATTGGATGTTTCACCAAAAGCGATGTAAAGGCAAAACAAGAAACTTGCTAGTGAGGGTGCCAAGAAAGGTCGTTCCGATACAGGAAAACAGCCTGGATATACCAGTTCAATTCAATTCAATTCAATTTTATTTATATAGCGCCAATTCATGAAACATGTCATCTCAAGGCACTTTACAAAATCAAGTTCAATCATATTATACAGATTGGGTCAGATTATACAGATTGGTCAAAATGTCCTATATAAGGAAACCAGTTGATTACATCAAAGTCCCGACAAGCAGCATTCACTCCTGGGGAACCGTAGAGCCACAGGGAGAGTCGTCTGCATTGTACATGGCTTTGCTGCAATCCCTCATACTGAGCAAGCATGAAGCGACAGTGGGAAGAAAAACCACCCATTAACGGGAAAAAAAAAACCTCCGGCAGAACCGGGCTCAGTATGAACGGTCATCTGCCTCGACCGACTGGGGTTACAGAAGACAGAGCAGAGACACAACAAGAGAGACAAAAAAGCACAGAAGCACACATTGATCTAGTAATCTGTTCTACATTAGATGGTAATAGTCGGTGATCTGTCCTCCCTGGATGATTTCACAGTCAACAGAACGTCAGACCAGGTGTACCTACTATGAAGAAAAAAGAGAGAGAACAAAAAGTTAAAAGCTGAAATGACAACAGTCATTTCAATGTAATGCAATGCAAATCTGGAGAACAGTAGACTGGAGAACAGTAGAAATCAGTAGAGTGAGAAAAATAGGCATGATGTCCTCCAGTAGCCTAAGCCTATAGCAGCAAAACTATAAAGGTAGCTCAGAGTAACATGAGCCACTCTAGTTATAAGCTTTGTCAAAAAGGAAGGTTTTAAGATTAGTCTTAAAAGTAGACAGGGTGTCTGCTTCACGGACCAAAACTGGGAGTTGGTTCCACAGGAGAGGAGCCTGATAGCTAAAGGATCTGCCTCCCATTCTACTTTTAGAGACTCTAGGAACCACCAGCAGACCTGCAGTCTGAGAGCGAAGTGCTCTGTTAGGAACATACGGAGTAATCAGAGCTCTGATATATGATGAAGCTTGATTATTAAGGGCTTTATACGTTAGAAGAAGAATTTTAAATTCTATTCTTGATTTAACAGGAAGCCAATGAAGGGAAGCTAAAATTGGAGAAATATGATCCCTCTTGTTGATTTTCATCAGAACTCTTGCTGCAGCATTTTGGATCAGCTGAAGACTTTGAATTGCATTTTGTGGACTTCCTGATAGTAAAGAATTACAATAGTCCAGCCTTGAAGTAACAAATGCATGGACTAGTTTTTCAGCATCACTCCTGGACAGAATGTTTCTAATTTTGCCGATATTCCGGAGGTGAAAAAAGGAAACTCTGGAAACCTGTTTAATATGGGATTTAAATGACATGTCTTGGTCAAAAATAACACCAAGGTTTTTTACTTTATTACCAGAGGCCAAGTTAATGTCATCCAGATTAAGTGATTGGTTAAGAAGTTTATTTTTTGAGGACTCTGGCCCAAACATTACAACTTCGGTCTTGTCAGAATTTAGATGCAGGAAATTTAAAGTCATCCAGCTTTTGATGTCATCAAGACATGACTGCAGTCGAAGTAATTGATTGGATTCATCAGGATTTATGGATAGATATAGCTGAGTGTCATCAGCATAACAGTGGAAATTAATCCCATGCTGTCTGATAATTTTGCCGATCGGAAGCATATATATAGTAAAGAGAATTGGTCCAAGGACTGAACCCTGTGGTACTCCACAGGTGACCCTAGAGTTTGAGGAAGATTTATTATTAACATGAACAAACTGGAATCTGTCCGACAGATAAGATTTAAACCAGCCTAATGCTTTCCCCTTAATCCCTACAGTATGTTCAAGTCTTTGTAGGAGAATATTGTGATCAACTGTATCAAATGCAGCACTAAGATCTAACAGGACAAGTACAGACACAAGTCCATTATCTGAGGCCATGAGAATATCATTAGTGACCTTCACCAGAGCCGTTTCAGTGCTATGATGAGCTCTGAAGCCTGACTGAAACTCCTCAAGTAGGTCATTGCTTTGTAAATGTTCACAAAGTTGATTAGCAACTACTTTCTCAAGAATTTTAGATAAGAAAAGAAGATTAGATATAGGTCTGTAGTTTACTAGCTCATCTTGATCAAGAGAAGGTTTCTTAAGTAAAGGTTTAATAACAGCTACTTTAAAAACCTGTGGTGCATATCCATTTACTAAGGATAGATTAATCATGTCTAAAATAAGACCACTGATCAAAGGGAATACCTCCTTAAACAACTTGGTTGGGATTGGGTCTAACATACAGGTAGAAGGTTTAGATGAAGCTAAGATTTTAGATAGCTCACTCATATTTTACACTTTGGAAAATATCCAGATGGGCACGGTGGTGTCTGGATGTCCATTTTCTAAATGTACCACTTCCATCTTAGATGAATTCCAGCATTTTGTTGTTACAAATGTTCAACATTATAAGTAAATGTCTGAGTTTCTTTCATACAAATTTCAGACTTCACAATGTAAGAGCAATATCTTCTTCCATATGTGAAATACATTTAGAAATGTCTGAGTTTTTGGCAGCATTTTACTCTTTTTTTGTTTCTTTTATTGACAATGACCCTAATACTATGTCATAGTTTAGCACTTCTTGTGTAAATTAAAAATTGTGACAACAGTGTTTTTCTGGAACAAGGAGAAGAGTTGAAAGAGAGAGTCTTTGCCTTTGAAAAGAAGGATCAAAGCCTGGGTAAAATCTACCCAAACCTTGTTGGTGAATGTGTAATGGTCTGATGAAACCAAGTTTGAACTATTGGCCACTATTTCAATAGGTACCATTTGCTGCAAAAGCAACACTGAACATCACCATAAGAACACCATAACCGAAATGTGGCTTAACATATTGGTGGCAGTATCACGATCTGGAGTTGCTGTTTCACACATGGAACAAGACAAGACTAGAATTAGACTTTTTCTCAATGTGGATGAAATTGTATAACACCAGTAAATTTTGACCCAGAACCTTCAGGTGTCAGAAAGCTGAAGTATTAGTTTTTTTTGCTTTGCATCGTAATGAGTTCAAATATACAAAACAACAGACAAATGGCATACCTAGAATAAAATAAAATGTTTCTAATGGTTTAGCAATTCTCACAATCTGATAGATTAAAAGAATGTTGCTAAAGCGAAGTGGACAAATACTGCCAAGTGAAGAAAGGATGACAGATTGCACCCAAAAAGACTTAAATTTGAATCCAGAAGTAAACAATGGTTAAAACAAATTATCGGCTTGTACACGTATGCAACCAGATTGTCACATATCTGTTGCAGTTTAATTTTTTTAATTTCCCTTAAACATTTTTTTCATTTTTTTTCAGTGTAACTATTACTGATACATAATTTCAAATTATATGTAGAAAAATGTTTTGGAATGATCTATCATGGCCTATTTGCTTTACACTTTTAATACAAACACTTTTAACAGTGTTGTGTAGACCATTTTTATCCATTGTATATCAAAAATGTATTAACACCACAGTATCAGGGTGGGAATAATCACTATCATTATTGCAAAAGAGAGCTTGGAAAACTACACATACAAATAATTACAGTACAATATGTTGCTACTCTGTATACCACCAATATTTTTAATGATATGTTTGTTTAAATTAACAGAGAATATTTACTTATTATTAAGATGTTTTTCAAGAATATTTAGCAAGCTTGCACCTCAGGTCTTCTATAAGGAAAACACCTAATGGTGCCAGATGCAAGTTTTCCGAAGTTATCTTTAATTGTGCAGTTAGCCTAAAGCAGACATAAATTAACACTGTGCTTCAGTGATTATTTCTTGCAAATCATCTCATCATCATGATGTTTAACTATGCTACTGAACATCAAGCGTTTCCTGATTTTGTGCAGCCCTAGTTTGTATGTGTTGTTAAACTTCACATTGTGAATGTTACGCTTTCATGATATAAGCTGTGAAACACATATTTATCAAACTAACGAAAAGTAACAAAGAGTCTAAAGATAATGTTTTTGCTCTAACTGCAGTGCAGTTGCTTTAGCTTTACGGTTATACTGTAAGCTCAATTTCACTGTGGCTCAAAAATCAATTAATGATGATTTTAAAATACAGAGGCTCAAATGAAAACACAATATTTGACAGAGTGGCAGTTAGCAATGTTGCCCCAAAGCAAAAAAGGTTCACTGTTCCATACTGGTTGACCAGCTTTGCTGCTGCTCATCTGGTTTGAGATCACATGTTTTATATTGCATTTATGGTTTTTACTTTGGACATCTTGGCTTTCTTCCAGAGCTCAAAACATGCAATCTTAGGTTAATTAGGGATGCTGAACTGACCTCAGTACAGAGTATGCATGGCTATTTGTCTCTGTTAGGTCTTTGTTGTCCTGGTGTTAGACTGGGAACCTGTCCAAGGTTTACCCTGCCTTTCACCAAAGGACAGCTTGGACAGGTTCCCAGTGTTGTCGCCCTGAATGGGTTGAAGTGTGTGTGGAAATTAAATGAGTGAATCCTTTCATCTTACAATAAAACACTTGATACGCATATATAACACAGTTACAGTAACCGGGCAGGAAAACAGGAAATAGATGGAAGAAATTGTTGTTACAAAAACACTTGTTTTCTGTCTTGTTCCACAACCCAATCTCCTCTCCAAGTTTTATAAATTCCAGCCAGGTAGCCACTTTAAATTGTCTATGAAAGAGTTGAAAAATTGACCCTGATAATACTCCTACCTCTGAGGTGGAAACAAAGTGAGGAAGAAGACACAAAAAGAACAACTGAATCATTTAAACAAAAGAGCTATACCGGATTGCCTCCAGTGCAGATAAAACAGAGAAATGACAGCTGGAAATTTGTGGAATGCTAGTGTGACAAGAATGTAGCTGCGTTTTAAATAAAAAATGAGAATAAATTATAGGTGAGAATTGATGCCAAAAGGCATAGCTTGGGTAAAGGAATGAAAAACCACAGTAGGATGAATGAGGAAGTCTTTCAGACTGATCTTTGGCAGACTTTCCCTTTTCCAGAGTTTCGTTTAAATTAAGTTATGTATTATGTGGTACTATTGATTTTATCACATTAAAGTGTGCCTTTTCTGACTTCCTGATAATGAACTGTTAAATCCTAGCCAACATACCACCACTGTCATTGTCTGACACAGACAATCAACAAGAGGATCCCAGAAACCCAGCAGGAATTGTTAACCAGAAAGCACAGGAAATCCAAAACACAGAATGCAAAAAGGGAAAAGCACTGAAGGCTTCCCTGTGTGGTCTGTTTGTCTGAATATGTCCTTTATCTGTCTATGTGAACAGCTCTTTTGAAGAGCGAGGCAATCTTCTCCCACAAACATTACTCCTGCCACACATCTGTGACCTGTGTAAACAAAAGCACAGGAAGGTACTTGGGCCTTTCACTGTGAAAGTACAAAAAATGCAGATCGATGGACGTGAAGGCCAGCTGGAATGGGCTTGTATGTCCTTTAGCGTTCAGGAGACCAACAAATATTATTATTGTTTATTCTTTTGTTCCTCTGAAAAATAGAAATCTCGGTAGAATTGCTTTCACCCTTGCAAATAAATCCAAGTTTCCAAATACTTGCACCTTGTAACTCTTAGACAAGGACATTTGTTTTCTCCTTGTCAAAACTATTATATGAGGTTGAGGTCTGTTTATTTCCAAGTTAAAAAAAAAGCTGATCAAATATGCAGTGATTGTGGTAGAAATTACGGCTGTTGTATGTTTTGCCATATTTTGAATTATTCCCTTTGGTATTGGAGACGGTATAATCTTAAGGCTAAAATTTTAGGAAAAATGTACCAATGATCCCTGGCGTTCATTGCGTGCAACTTTTGAAACCAGTGAAAAAGCTTCAATTTAACAAGCAAACAAGAAATTTAGAGCCACAACACTCTCAACAGCCCTTCAAGAACATTCAAGTTTACAGTGATATTTATAGATATTTGACCCCTTCAAAATTTCTTCTGTTTTATCTTTTCTGTTACACTTAGTCCTAAATATTCATGTCAACCATCAGTGGTATTATAACAAAGTGGAAGTGATTGGGAATGACAGTAACTCAGCCACGACCAGGTAGGCCACAAAAACTGACGGAGCGGGGGATGTGGATGCTGAGGTTCATAGTGAGGTCGCCAACTTTCTGCAGATTCAATCATTACACACCTCCAAACTTCATGTGACCTACAGATTAACTCAAGAACAGTGCATAGAGAGCTTCATGGAATAGGTTTCCATGGCTGAGCAGCTGCATCCAAGCCATACCTCACCAGGTGCAATGCAAAGCGTTAGATGCAGTGGTGTAAAGCACAACACAACTGGACTCTAGAGCAGTGGAGGCATGTTCTCTGGAAATAGGAATTACGCTTGTCCATCTGGCATTCTGATGGACGAGTCTGCGTTTGGAAGTTGCCAGGAAAGCAGTAATTGTCTGCCAAGAGTAAAGTTTGATGGAGGGGGTATTCTGGTATGGGGGTGTTTTTCATGAGCTCGACTTGGCCCCTTACTTCCAGTGAAAGGAACTCTGAACGCTTCATCACACCAAGAGATCTTGAACAATCCCATGCTCTCAACTTAGCGGAAACAGTTTTGAGATGGCCTCCTCCTCTTCTAACATGACTGTGCACCAGTACACAAAGCAAGGTGGATATAGACATGGAGGAGAGAGTTTAGTGTGGATAACCTTGACTCGCCTGGACACAGTCCTGACCTCAACCCGACAGAACACCTTTGGGATGAATTAGAGCAGAGACTGAGAACTGGGCCGTCTCGTCCAGTATCAATGCATTCCCACACAAATGTAGATGATGGAATATTTTAGAATAGAAGCATACCTGAGTAAATTAACCAAATAGATAATTAATCTTAAAACTAAAGTTAATTTTGAGTCATAAATCTTAACAGTGTAAAAAAACATGAGCCATGAGTATTCAGTACAATATTCAGCATTTTAACATTAATAAAATAAATACACAGAACTACACTGTTTTTTTTGGGGGGGGGGGGGGGCACTGCAGTTTATTACATCAGAAGAAAAATAAGTGTTCAGAGTGGACCTTCAGGAAAAACAACATCCTCAAAATCTTCTTTAAAATCACATAACATAACTATGAGAACTTTGAGGAGTTCTTGTCATTATCTCAAAGCACTAAAGTAATTGCTCTTGAGGAAATTAATTACCTTTGTGCACTGTTGCACTCTGTATGGAAAGTGATTTAGCTAATGAAAGCTGAAGTACCATCATCTTCCATCGTTCATCATTTTTCAGGCTAATAAAGTCAGAAAAATTTATGAGTAACATCAACTGCTCAGAGCACACCTTGATTGAGCACAAAAATGAGCAGAGGCTTTGTTGGAATGAAAATGGGCCACGTTGAAGAAAAAAAAAAAGAAAAGAAAAATGCCCCTGCAGTTATCCCTGCTTCAGAAATACTGTGCAACTAAAAAAGTTAGGACCAATCCCCAACACATAAAAGCAAATTTACTTATGAGCTGCAGCTGTTTTAAATTGCTGCACATATTTCATGGCAAGTGGCCATGAATTAAAGACACATACAATAATGTTGAGCCATATCCATTTTTCAATACTGTTAAATCTGTCTTAAAAGATATCAGGGCATACAGCATTACTGTCTGCCTACACAGGCTTGTGATGGATCAACCTTATGTAATCTAGTATAGTTTGTGGTTTTCTAACAGATGTCTAATATTTCTTAAGAATAGTTAAGATTTAGCAGCACAACTGTTGCTTTTTTCACAGAAATCCCATCATGGGAAAAGGTGACCTAAACAGTGAATAAATAAGCACTAAACGAAATTATTACTGTCACGTGTCTACACGTGACAGTAATAATAGAGTGCTATCTCTAAAGGTTGGTTTGGTGGATACAAATGAGCTTACTAGTATCAAGGCCTCATTCAGTTTTAGCAGCTGATACAGCAGGACAGCAAACTTTCTACAGGACGATCTGATCCAGTCATGTGCTTCCAGCACAGGAAAAGCACAGCCATTTTTCTATCACCTCTGTGAAATACAGAACCTCTATAATCTCTCTCAATAATGGTGTTTTTAGATCTGCGTTCATCTGAACAAACTGGTCAAATAAACCGCAGAACAAAGCCACGCACCGGAGCCAATCATAGAGCCGTTATGAGACACCGATTGCTAACATAGATCAGTCAAAAAAACTCAAGGTGTTGCTGTGTGTACTACACAACAGGAAGCAGGCCGCAGAAGTGTTTGCAGGACATTGCCTTTTTCAGACCGAAAACTAATGCAGCAGTGGCAAACAACCAACAGCTAATATCCAGTAAATTCACAGTATTTATATGTTGCTATTGTTTAATCCCCCAACATACACCAACATCAGTTAATTTCTCAACTCTAATTCTGAACTTCACCACAGAAAAGCCCAAGCAAATACAATTCCTAAATGTATAAAACATCACACAACTGTCTGTAGATTTTTTAAACCGTTTCTCCAAACTAGGAGCTTTTAATACATTTCAGTCAGTTTGGAGGGGAAACGGACTTTTAAATAAAGACCTGTTTGCCAGCTAAATGAACTGAGTTGCAGGCGGTGTACCCACACCCATTGGAGATTGATCCTATTATGTGTTGTGAACAGGGTCCATCAGCCTCAGGCTTAGGAGTGGAAGGGTGAAATCTCTCACTTTCAGTGACTATTGTGTCTAGAATCAGGGGGGAAATAAAAGGTGAGATATAGCCAGGGTGCCTTCAGGCTAGGGGCAACTGCCAGGCATAAACTAATTAGCAGGAGCTGCTGAAATGGAGAACATTAGAGGAGCTGAAGTTAGTAATACCGCAGTATAGCAGTAAGTATATGGCTCATTCAGCATGACTGATTCTGTCTAGCAGAAAATAGGTCCCTGGCTTGGGTTTAGGTGAGGACATAATATCAACATTATAACCGTTTATTAATGTGTCCATCACAATGTCGATGTATATGTTGACACTTCCGTTTAGAGGCTGAAATCGGATATGTGCACAAGGGGTAGATCTTTCACCACTTAGGCTGACTACAGTTTAAAAAATAGTCCACATCCTATTTTAGAAAAGGTTTCTTCTGCAAAGAAACTCTAAATAAAGTATCACATAGATGATTAATGTCGACAATGATAATTGCCCCATTTTTCACAGGTTATGCTATTATTTACTCTTCTAAAGGAAATGAGACCATAACCTGCATTCCTTTGTTTTAAAAATGTTCAAAAATTCAAAATCGATGAAGTAAATCTCCTTTCTTGATATTCCAGTATAACACAAGCATCTAATCTATCATTCTGTGATAATGCATACAAATTAGCTTTAAAACCACACCCCACAAATTGTCAAAATGTATTTCTGCAATCTGTTACCGAAAACAATACACTGTATCTGACCTTGCCTTTCTGATAATGTAGGAATTGTTTAGCTAATTGTAGAGGAGAAATTCCCCTCTCATAGCACTAGCAGTTAATTTTGATCAAGTTGATCAGGTAAACACTTCTATTTAATCAAAGTAAGACTTTGAGTTAATTATTCAAAAAGGAATAAAAAAATATTAAGCCACCAACTCTTTAGGTCTAGACAGATGCACACACTGTTAAACTCTAGGTCAGCTGTACCAAACAGATGTATTCTTGCACATTTTATCAGTTTACATTATTTGACTGAAGATTTGTGCAGCAGGACGTGGCAAGAAATCAGCAAATTAAATCCACATCAAAACATAAGTTTGTTACACTTTTTGATTAGTCTACTTTTTTTAGACTTTTTTGGTTTAATTAGTGGATTGATCCAAAATCATACAGAGTGGTGCTGTTGAGAAGCTTTGGGGTATCACATGGGCAGCTGATGGCAGACCTGATGGACCCTAGTGGGAAAAGAAATAAATAAAAAAACTACAACCCACAGGCCTCACATATTAGAAAATGGGGTCACTGTGTATTCGGCTTTAGTTGCAGCTATGATAAGAGCTGGTTAAATTTTCTGCATATTAAAAAAAAGCACTTCAGTGCTTTCATTCTTATCTCTTCAACCACAGAACCCATCCTTTATGAAGGGAAAGAGGAGCATGGCATCCCACAGTGCCTTGTGGCAAGAGTGTGCAAAGCAGCATCGTATTATGGTCACCGAATCCAACTTATTGGAATTCTGTGAGGAAAAACGAGAGAAGATGAGCTACTTTTGTAGATGCATACCTTTTTGTTAAATTCCAAACCTTTGTAAGATGTTTATATGTTCAGTAAGGTGCCCATAATTTTATTAAACCCGCAATGGATTTTCCCAAAGCTGCAAACTTCCAGCCCAAAAGAAATATAGAGCTATATCAAACTATAATGTGAAAACTTTGTTCTTCTAATTGTTTTGGCAATATATTCTTATGTTATTAAAATATAATTTTCATATTCAGACAATATGTCTTTCATACAACATACGTATGTATTGTATTTATTTATAGATATGTATTATTATCCAACAAAGGTATCATAGAATTGAGAACATTATATTGTTCTGACAATATAATTTTGTGTTTTCACAATAAACCCTCTCATTATTACAATATAATATCCATATTGTAAGAAAATAAAAAAGCATTTCATAAAAACCTTAAATAAATCTGTTCATACATGATGGTGTATGAACTCTCTCTTTCATTTCACATCTTGATTTAGACATTCAATCTTCAATGTTAATTCAGTCCACACAAAAAGTGTTAAAGGGGAATATATTGCAGTTTATATTGATTCTGATCATTTTTGAATCAACAGTCCAGGACTGTTGTCTGTCTTTCCACATTTTTCTGCTTTGCATTAATCCTGTCTGACAATATCAATATTTGAGGGAGAAAATAAGCACAAAGTTTCACTGCAAAATCACAGTTATATCACAATTTATCTACATTTACAAAAACCATGCACTAGATATCATGTGTTTTAAACATGGCTGTGAGCAGATTGGAAAATTAAATGCAGAAATGAAGGAACCCAGTTGGCGACCAAGAGTGGGCAGCATAATCTTAACTATGAGCATTTAATTAAGTAGTCACTTTTCAGTCAGTTGCCTAGCTGCCACAACCCAGCTTCCTCAAGTCATATTTATGGTCTGTACACTATCTTACATTAATAAAAAAAAACTAATTAAGGAAAATAAACAAACACAAAGACTTGCAAACCTGCACAAAATTTATGAATATCATTAGGACAGTTTTATTTGGATTATACAATAAAGGATTTCGTGTATAAAACTTTGATTGTTAACTGTGTGTTTCCTTTCAAATTTGTATTTTTTTTATTATCCCTGAACTTTCTTCAGATTTATATTCAAGTCCAGGTTTATTTTAAAAGGAGATCTTGATCGACCTTTTCAGAGAACCAAGCTAAATTTTGAGTCATATTCAAAGCAGACCGCTGGCACAAAGTTTGATGTGATGAAAGAATCCAAAAGGCCAAATCATGTTTAAGTGGCATTTTGATGACATTTCTTTGGCCTGTTTAACCTTTGGTGAGTTTCATTTTTCTTGTGCATTACATCTCTTCCATTCAAACCCATTTCTCATTTCCGTCACCACAGAACACAATTTTTATGTCTCCTAACCAATCTCTGCACAGGGCATCTAAGATAAAGAAATTTTAAAAATAAATAAAAAATGCACTAATACAACAACTGAAATTTAAGTAGTTTAGGGACAAATATAAGAGGCAAAAGAATGCATGTTTTTCTTTAAAAAAAATCATACACAAACCTTTATATATTATGGAAGCAAATAATAATATTACATGTGTTAATACAAAAGACAACACATTGAACAAATATAAATATAATAAGAACTTGTGACAAGAACAGCACCTTCGACTGTTATTGGCACCCTGGTTAAGATGTATAAGTCAAGAAATATGAAAAAAGAGCTAAAATTGGAGAAAAGTGACAACATTATGTACAGAAAACTGAACTTGGACAGAATAACACAACAACCTCCCAAGAAAGTAGTGAGTGCTCTACAAAGGAATTTCACAGTGATGTGTGTAGAGCCAGGTCTATGTATAATTCACTAAAATCTTTCTTTTCTTTTACAAAATCACTGTTGATTTTCCCCACCCAGCATTTCCTTAAAATGAATTAGTAATTCATGACTTTTTGTTTCTTCAGGGTTTAAATATGGTCCGACACAGAAGCCAGTTTATATTAACTACTCTAAAATGGGAAAGAGAAGAGAATATGCCATTAAAGTAAGGCGTGATGAGAAAATGTATGTTGATCTTCACAAGTCAAGAAACAGATATTAGCAGATGATTGCTTCTAACGTAAACTATGTCTAAATTCAGAACAATAACTACAAATCTAAAACAACGGGCACTGTGCAAAGCAGGACAAGGATTCTGGTTCATGTTGCCATCAGGCACAATGACATGAATGAAATGGAAAAAAGCTCACTTTTCGAGAATTAATTAGAGACTGTTATCTTGGAGCCAGGAAGTCTCTAAAAGAACATTTATTTCAAGGTTTTTATACATATTATTACCAGGGGAACCAAAAACCATGTAGAGAGCTGTTTAAGAGAGAAAAAAGGAATGATTAGCTTCCGATGTCCTCTGAAAATCAAAGATGTTTATAATCTGGAATAAGTTTAAACATTTTATGGGCTTGGCAGGTGTGTAGAAGACCACTTGATGCACTTTTAAAGTATTTCGAGAAAGTTATCACAAAAAAAAAAAAACGTTGTACACTTTCAAAGCAAATGAGTAGAAAAATAGATGCCAGATAAAACAATATTAAAATTCATGATATGATAATGTTGATACGTTCATGGTTACTTAGAATCTTTCTTGGACTATATGCATCACTATACATCAATATCAAACTCCTGTCATAGCTCTCACAGTGAATTTAGTTCATGCCAATCAGCATCACGTATGCCTTTGGTAGGCGGGTCTTCGTCATGCAATGCACAGAGCAGAGCTACGGCAAGAGACACACACTGCGATGCAGGAGAGCCCTGCAAATTCAAAGTCAACATTCTGAAGTTGAAAGGCACTATTTTTAGTTCGCTTAAGTCAAAAGCAAAAAATGTGCACATGCAGGATGGATACATAAATAACTATAACTAGTTACTTTTTTAAGTAACTTGCCCAACGTTGGTCGTCGCAATGGTAGGAAATGTTTAAGTACGCTATAATCTGAGTTAAGGGGGATAATATAAATGTTTAATAAAGCTGGCTGTAGACTGGACCTTTGAGGAACCCCGCAATTCGCTTTTGGTCACCCAGATTAACATTCACCAAATGAGGTAAAGTACTCCCTGTCTGCCAAATATGATTCTAACACCCCACCCATGTTTCCAGTCTAATCAATCAGCAGGCCTCTGCAATGACCAACTATGTTAAATGGAGAACTTAGAGGGACAAATACCAACACAGATATTCTAGTTCCATCGCTGGTAAGATGTATATAATTCAAAACTTTTACCAATGTTTTACTCAGCGTTATGGTTTGGTCTAAAGTCTGACTGGAAAACACAGCCAAGATTATCTTTTTTATAGTAAATGAGTACATTTGCTTGTAAACTGTCTTTTCAATTACTTTGCCAAAATGTTGGATTGGATATGGGCCTGTAATTACCTATTACTAATTAATCATTTGTTTGTTTTTTTAAACCGTAGTTTGATTAATGCAGTTTTGAGCAGACTGAAGAGAAGTATTATAGGCAATTTTGTAGCTCTTGGGCAATACATCCAGGCAGCAATTTGCGGATTTCAGGTTATGAACTGTTTCTGTCAAAAATACGTAATTCACTTTGCTAAAATCAAACAAAACCTGGAAATGTTCTTTTTTCATTCATTATTTAATGACAAACTTAAAGTATTATCACTAATAATTTTGTACCAATGCGCGACTTTATAGAGTAAAAATAAATGTTCTATTCTTTCTGTGCTTTTCATGGGTGCTGCCATCTTGGCATCCAAATAACGTGGCGGAATGCCAGGCAACGGTAGCCAAAATAAAGCACATGTATGCAAAGGGAAGTCCTTTTTCAAAGTTCCAGACTCATTGAACGATGCCAGAGTGCGAGAACAAGGAGCAGCATGGTATGCCGACTGACTGACAGCTTATAGTATGATGGGAAGGTGTGTTTCCATTTTCCTTGGTGCAGTTAGTACGTCACTTATAGCATTCTGGTTCACTTAATAATGGCCAGGCTCAAGGATTGCTTATAGTTTGCTATCGCAAATGTTTTGCGGGGCGCTAGGAGGTTATTATGTAGCATGTGTCAATTATGAATGCACCATTGTGTTATACAAAGAATACAACTCATTTTACATAATGAATCTGGAGGCACAGGAGATATCACCGGTTTATCAGAGGAGGAGCTGCATAATGTTTGTGTAATTCTCTGAATTTTGTGTAAAAAAAAAAAAAGATTCAACAAGTCATTGCAGGACTTGTTGGATCACAGTTCAGGAATAACAGCCAGATAAGGGTTTGTCAATATTGCAAAGGTGTTGTCAGTCATGGGTTATTTTGTGATCACCTGTGTCCTGCTTCTTCTGGTGATACTAGGGATGTTTGTTTTAAATAACACATAGTAATAGTCAGAAGTATAATCAGTTACAACGACAGCCGTAGTGTTTAGACCTCCAGAAATAAACAAATCTAGCACAAGTTCCTCCTTGGTAGGTGATGCTTCTATTACTTGTTGTATAAATCCAAAGCCAATCCAGATTACTCAATAGCTGTGGTGCACACTGATTTTTTATATTGTCAATAATATAAATGTAAAAATCAGCAGGATTTTAACAGGATAATTTACCATAACTTTACCAAAATTGGTTGTCTGACAGAGAAGAACTATAAATACTAAATAAATAAATATAAATACTTCATTTGAAAATAATATAATTTAGGTTTTCTCAATGCAACAGACTCCCATGACACAATCTGTTAAAAAATAATTCCAAAGAACAGAAACATAAAAGAAACAATAGAATATTTATCTTTACAAGCCATTACAATCAAAGCTGTCATATATAATACACAATAGCTTGTTTGAGATGCTTGGACTGATTTTAAAACTCTTTGGGACTAAAAAACATGTATATAAATATTTTATAGCCCTTTATAGTTGGTACACAATCCCACATTTAAACTGTGCCTGTCAAGTTCAAGAGTATATTATAAGAGAAAGGTGTTCTTAAAAACGTAATATATTTGTCAAATAATTAAAACAAAAAACCTAATTGGTTTCAACTAGACAAAATAAACATGAAAATGTTGAGCTGTTACCACTTAAGAGGCATCAAATAAAATATGAAAATTTTATATGATTTACTGCCTCGGTGATTGTCTGCACGCTCCAGCAGTGACTTTGTATCCCTTCACCAGATCCAGAGCTGTAACTTGGCTCAAGCAAACGCTACAAAACATTCCCAGCAGCTAGTTGGCTTGTTTTCATAGTTAATTAGGCTTGAAGAGTTTCCGAAATAAAAAAAAGTCAGGGTACTTTTTCACACATCGGTTTTGCTGCTTAAAATGGATGATGTTTTGTAGCGCAAGGTCGTACTTCAAGTTTAATGAGACACAGTGCGCATATTTAGGTTTTGAAGTAAATGCTGAGGGGCAGAAACAGGATGCCAAGAGAAATTTGAGACCAGTTTTTAATATTAATAGAGGGAGTTCCTCATCTCTTGGTCGATGATGCTGAGAATGCCTTATCTAGTATGCAAAACCCATAGTATAAGTGGATATAGAAAAATGGAATAGGTGAATAAAAAAGTGAAAAATACCATACATAATATCAGTTCAAGGGAGTACATGAATATGTCTTTTATTTAGTTTAAATTTAAAAGGAACAGTGGGTATACTACCTGGATGTAGCAGAAAAATGGAGTCATTAATATCTGCCCCCAGATTCCTGAAAATAATGGCTGGTAAAAAACCCTTGACTAACTGCAAAAGACTGGCAGCAAAGCTGTGTAACAGCAGCCACTGAACCTTTAGTTTCCTCAATAAGGCACATACTAAATGATGGGCTATATACCTTAATTACACCACCACTGACCTAAAGCAAATTCTGCCCCAATTTGCTAAAAATTGTATAAACATGTCAGAGCGGTATTGGTATTCAGTGCTGTGGAGTGATGAATCAAAACTGGAACTTTTCTGGTCAATGGGTCAGCACTATGGAGGAGGAAGCATGCCTATGGTGAAGCATGGTGGGGGCTAAGTACTGTTTTGGGGCTTTCTGCGTTGTTTGCTTCTGCAAACCTGCAGTGTGTGGAGGGTAAGATGGATTTGAACAAAAATCAGGACATCCTGGAAGGAAATGGAATGCCGTTTGTGCTTGTGGATCACAAACAAGACAATAATCCCAACCATATTTCAAGGTCCACAAAAACCTGAATTCAGAAGAAATAGAAAGAGCATATATATATATATATATATATATATATATATATATATATATATATATATATATATATATATATATATATATATATATATATATATATATATAATAGAGTAGTGGTATACCTTTGCTAAAAAAAAAAACATCAACAAGAACTATGCTAAATAAGCTCTTTGTCAAAGCACCCTTTCTATGTTCCTAATATCTGCAGTTACTATCATCAATATATCAAATGATGAATGAAAAGTTTACAATGCACACAATTGAGCAGGAAAAGTCTAAGGCTAAGTACTCTCCAGTTAGACAGCAAGAAAACATTCATCAGAAGTACTTCTAACATGATCCTATAGAAACACTACTGTTTCCAGCAAAAGCAAGGTTAAGGCTGCACTAGTACGTTCAAAAAATGCCAACAACTCCGATCAAAACCTTTGCTTGGTAATTTCTTCACAGCCTTCACAGCCATCCAAGAATCAATAAAAGCCCGTTCATTAAGTGATCAGGCAGTACTGGTATGGTTTTAGGAGCTCAGGATCAAGCATATAACAAGTGTTATTAGCAATGTTCTGTCCCTATTCAAACCAAGGACAGTAACTGAAGGGTTTGTCATTAGTAAGATGAACAGCCACATCATGGCTGGATGCACAATCCTGGAACTGACTCATTGCATTTAGTGGAGTAATAAAACAGCTTTATTTTATACTTGCAGTGGGCATTGCTAATGCACATTTGTCACCTGTTTGATCGCTCGAACGATCATCAGCCAGAAAGATCAACAAACATTGTCGTGGTAATCTTTATGTATGTTGGCCAGTGTAAATTGTACCACTGTGGTAAGCTGTCAGGATGCTTTTAACAATGCTAAAAATTAAGTAATATACTAATTGTAAAAAGACTAAAATCATACATATGTCATGATTTCGGCACTGTTGCCTGGTCTGATCTCTCATGTCACACACCTGTTCTAGCTCCGCCCGTTCCTCATCACTTCAGACCTGTTCCACCTGCTCTCACTAGTATATAACCAGCTCTAAGACCAGGCAACAGTGCCAGTTTATTTCGATCCTTGTGTGAGACTTATCCCAGCGTTTATTATTCTGATTCCTGATCCTGACCTGTTTGCCTTCCGACCTCCGAGCCTGCTTACTCCCGTCTGATTCTGTTTGCCCGATCTGACCTCTGCCTGTCCTGACTACCCGCTGGATCTCTGCCCTGTGTACCGAACCTGGAACCGTGACCTGACTCCGTCCTGGATTATCCTTCGGTACCTCACTGGCTCTCTGATCTCCTGGCTCCGACCTTCGACCACGTCCCCGACTTCGGCTTCGCTCTACGGCTCATCCTGCTCACGTTTGCTCTCACGGTTCTGATCTCCTGCCTGTCCTCCGACCACCGAAACACCCGCCGCTGGGACTTCATGAGCGGCAACCGCCGCAGCGAATTGACGACCCGCCTACTGGGACCCACTGGGACTGAACTGAACATTAAGACCAGAGGATCCCGCTGTAGACGCTGACGCCTCCCGCTCCGCACCTGATCTTAATAAACTGTTAAACTTGAACGGTTTGTCTGCCTTGAATTCTGGGTCCACCTGTTCTGAGCCTAACTGAATAAACTGGCCCTACATGGATCCATCGGCAGATAAACCGTGGCGTTCAGGCGTAGAGAATTCCATTTCTCAACTCCAGTCAGGCGTTAGGGAGATTCTGACTCGCTTACGCAGCGAGTCTGCTCCCGCTCCGGCGCTTCCGCATACGTCATCAGCTGTTGCGTCATCTGTTACTAGGTCAGCTTGTCAGGAACCCCGACTGTCACCCCCCGAATATTTTAGGGGTGATCCAGATCAGTGTCGGGCCTTTATCACCCAGTGTGAGATCCACTTTGAGCTCCAACCATCAGTTTATCCGACTGATCGGTCAAAAGTGGCTTATGTCATCTCGCTGTTATCAGGAAAGGCTAAGATTTGGGGGACATCTGAATGGCAGAATAACCAGGCTCTCTGTTATTCTTATCGGGCTTTTTCTCAAGAACTTGTCAGGGTTTTTTGTCCGGTCCTTCCCAGTCGAGAGGCGTCTAGAGGGCTTAAGACGCTTAAGCAGGGTGGACGATCAGTGGCTGAGTATATCATTGACTTTCATTTACTGTCTTCAGAGAGCACCTGAAATGAGGATGCTCTCATGGACACGTTCATTGGAGGACTCAATGAAAAAATTAAAGATGTGCTCTCTACCCGCGAGTTCCCTTTGACCCTGAGACATCTCGAGGAGATGGCCACCCAGATTGACCTTCGGTTGACGGATCGTCGCAGAGAACGAGGAGCGCCGATGTCTGCTAGTCCTCAACCAAGGTCCGACACATCTTCAGCTTCCGCTCCCACTCGCATACTGGATCCAGAGCCGATGCAACTGGGACGTGCCTGGCTGACACCACAGGAGAAGAGCAGACGTCACCAGTTGAACCTCTGTCTCTACTGCGGCGGAGAGGGTCATCGCGTCAGCTCCTGCCCTCTAAAAGGTACAAGCTCTGTAGAGAAGAGGGAGACTCTGTTGAGTCGCACCAGACTTTCCATCTCTCCTCAACTCCTTTTTCCAGTAACTCTCTCGTTCAGTTCCAAGAGACACAAGTTGACAGCATTTGTGGACTCGGGGGCGGATACCGAGTTCATGGATGAAGGTCTGGCTAGGCGACTGGGAATTAGGCTTCTTCCATCGCCAGCCTCTCGTAGGGTTTTAGCTCTAGATGGTCACCAACTGAATCAGTCTTCGCTCGTTTCTGAACCTGTAGAGTTGTTGGTGGGGGGTAATCATTACGAAAAGTTATCTTTTCTCATAATCGATTCACCTCAGGTTCCTATTATACTAGGGTCTACATGGTTGCGCAAGCACAACCCTCACATTGACTGGCAGAGGTTGGAGGTTCTTGGGTGGGCACCTACCTGTTCAGGTTCTTGTTTACGCTCCGCTCAGCAGGATCATACACCTGAGAACGAGATTGAGGAGGTTTATCCGGACCTCTCTAAGGTCCCAGAGGTTTATCATGACTTGAGGGAGGTGTTTAACAAGTGTAGGGCCACTGCGTTACCTGCTCATCGGCCATATGATTGCGCCATTGATTTGCAACCTGGTACTACACCTCCCAGGGGGAGGTTGTACTCGCTGTCGGCTCCTGAATCCCAGGCCATGCAGAGATACATTTCTGATTCCCTTAAGGCAGGGATTATCCGTCCTTCTTCCTCCCCAGCTGGGGCAGGCTTCTTTTTTGTTGGTAAGAAGGATGGTTCCCTTAGACCCTGCATTGATTACAGGGGACTCAACGAAATAACGATAAAGAATCGTCATCCTATCCCCCTCATAAATTCAGCCTTCGAGCAGATTCAGGGAGCTAGGGTGTTCACTAAGCTCGACCTCCGTAACGCTTATCATTTAGTGCGGATTCGGGAGGGAGATGAATGGAAGACAGCTTTTAACACTCCGACAGGTCATTATGAGTACTTAGTGATGCCATTTGGGCTCACTAACGCGCCTGCAGTCTTCCAACACCTCGTGAATGAGGTGCTCATGGACATGGTGGGACAGTTTGTGTTTGTCTACTTAGATGATATCATTATTTACTCCCGTGATCTGGATTCCCACAAAAAGCATGTCAGGGCAGTTTTGTTACGTCTTCTGCAGAATCAGTTATTTGTCAAGGCCGAAAAGTGTGAGTTTCATGTCTCTACCATGACTTTTTTGGGTTTTGTCGTTTCCCCGGATCAGATTGCTATGGACTCCACCAAGGTGAGAGCAGTGACCGACTGGTCTGTCCCAAGGGACAGAAAACAGCTACAGAGGTTTTTGGGGTTTGCTAACTTTTATCGCCGTTTTATCAGAAACTACAGCCAGGTAGCTGCTCCTCTGCATGCACTCACCTCTTCCAAAGTGAGGTTCTGTTGGAACGAGCAGGCAGACAAAGCGTTTCATAAACTGAAGAAATTATTTACTTCAGCGCCTATTCTTATCTCGCCTGACCCTGAGAAGCAGTTCACTGTTGAGGTGGATGCTTCTAGTACTGGAGTTGGGGCTATCCTTAGCCAGGAGGCTAGGGATGGTAAGATGCATCCATGTGCCTTCTTCTCCAAGGGACTTTCAAAAGCCGAGAGGAACTATGACGTGGGGGACCGGGAACTGCTTGCTGTTAAGCTAGCCCTTGAGGAGTGGAGACATTGGCTAGAGGGGGCCAAGTTTCCATTCCTGGTCTGGACAGATCATAAGAACTTAGAGTACTTGAAGTCAGCTAAGAGACTAAATCCCAGGCAAGCGAGGTGGGCACTTTTCTTTGGACGCTTCAATTTTTCTTTGTCTTACAGGCCCGGGACAAAGAATGTAAAGCCTGACGCACTTTCTCGGATGTTTGAGGTGGACGAGGAGAGACCCACTGGCGCAGAGGAGTTCATTTTGCCCGAGTCTATAAGATGTGCTATTACTATGATAGATTTGGAGAGAGAAGTTAGGGGGGCTCTTTGTAACCTCCAGCCTCCAGAAATCTGCCCTAGAAATAAGTTGTTTGTTCCTGACGGTCTTAGAGGAAAGGTGTTAGAGTTTTGTCATGGATCCCATCTGTTCTGTCATCCCGGTGTTACCCGAACTATCAAGTCTATCCAAACACAGTTTTGGTGGCCTTCTCTGTCGGCCGATGCACGGGAGTTTGTGGCAGCATGCCTACAGTGCAATCGGGCGAAGACCTCTAGAAGACCCCAATCCGGCTTGTTAAGACCCTTACCTGTGCCGTCCCGACCATGGTCCAATATTGCCATGGATTTTATTACGGGTTTGCCCAGTTCCAACGGTAATACAGTCATCCTCACGATCATTGACAGATTTTCCAAAATGGTTCATCTTGTGCCACTACCCAAACTCCCGTCCGCTAAGGAGATGGGGGGGATCCTGGCCCGAGAGGTTTTTCGGCTCCATGGTCTCCCGACAGACATCGTCTCCGACAGGGGTCCCCAGTTTGTAGCTCGTTATTGGAGAGAATTCTGTGCCATGCTGGGGATCTCTGTCAGTCTATCATCGGGATTCCACCCCCAGACGGACGGGCAGACAGAGAGGGCCAACCAGGAGGTAGAGACGAAACTACGTATCCTGTGTGAGTCCGATCCCACTAAGTGGGCCGGTCAGCTACCTTGGGTGGAACATGCTTTAAATTCCACTCCCTCCAGCGCTACTGGGCTCTCTCCGTTCTATATTGTTTTTGGGTTTCAGCCACTGGTGTTCTCCCTTCAGGAGAGAGATTCTAAAGTTCCTTCGGCCCGATTATCTGCTCTGAGGTGCCAGCGAGCCTGGAGGAGGGCTAGAAGGACTATCCTTAGAACAGTGGAGAGACAGACTAAAACTGCTAATCGCCGGAGGATTCCGGCACCTGAGTACAGGGAAGGTCAGAAGGTCTCTGATCTCTCCACCAAGGATCTGCCACTTAGAGTGGAGAGTAAAAAGCTGGCACCTCGGTTCATCGGGCCATTCCCTATTTCCAAGGTAGTGAACCCGGTGGCCGTCCGCCTCCAGCTTCCTCGTGCCATGAGAATTCACCCGACTTTTCATGTGTCCCGGGTTAAACCTGTATTGACTTCTAGGTTTGTGCCCACCTCCAGACCCCCTCCACCCACCCGACTCATCGACGGCGATCCTGTTTACACCGTTAATCGTATTCTGAGGTTTAGAAGGAGAGGCAGGGGGCTCCAGTACCTGGTTGATTGGAAAGGGTACGGACCTGAGGAGAGGTCTTGGATCCCTGCCAGGTTTATCTTGGACAAGACTTTGATTACAGCTTTTCATAGGGCTCAGCCTCAACAGCCTAGAAGGGCGTCTGGTATCCGCCCTTAAGGGGGGGGGGTTCTGTCATGATTTCGGCACTGTTGCCTGGTCTGATCTCTCATGTCACACACCTGTTCTAGCTCCGCCCGTTCCTCATCACTTCAGACCTGTTCCACCTGCTCTCACTAGTATATAACCAGCTCTAAGACCAGGCAACAGTGCCAGTTTATTTCGATCCTTGTGTGAGACTTATCCCAGCGTTTATTATTCTGATTCCTGATCCTGACCTGTTTGCCTTCCGACCTCCGAGCCTGCTTACTCCCGTCTGATTCTGTTTGCCCGATCTGACCTCTGCCTGTCCTGACTACCCGCTGGATCTCTGCCCTGTGTACCGAACCTGGAACCGTGACCTGACTCCGTCCTGGATTATCCTTCGGTACCTCACTGGCTCTCTGATCTCCTGGCTCCGACCTTCGACCACGTCCCCGACTTCGGCTTCGCTCTACGGCTCATCCTGCTCACGTTTGCTCTCACGGTTCTGATCTCCTGCCTGTCCTCCGACCACCGAAACACCCGCCGCTGGGACTTCATGAGCGGCAACCGCCGCAGCGAATTGACGACCCGCCTACTGGGACCCACTGGGACTGAACTGAACATTAAGACCAGAGGATCCCGCTGTAGACGCTGACGCCTCCCGCTCCGCACCTGATCTTAATAAACTGTTAAACTTGAACGGTTTGTCTGCCTTGAATTCTGGGTCCACCTGTTCTGAGCCTAACAACATAGGAATATCATATTAGGTACACATATTGTGGGAGATTTGCCCTGTTCAAACCTTAGACATTTAGCTTGGTGTGCTTTAAGTCAGAGCACACACTATGGTGAGGTCAAAAGAGTTCTTTAAGACATTCAAAAATATTGTAGCAGCTTAAGAGTCTGGATCTGGATTCAAAAGTACTCGTAAAGAATTGGAACTCAGGAATTCGACTGTATGAAAAATACAGTAGTATACAAGTGGGGGGACATTCAAAATCCATTACAACACGTAAAGGTCTGGCCATACAAGCAAGTTCACTTTAAAAGCAGAAGTTCAAAGTCACCAAAATCCCCAACATGTAACCACCGGACCTACAGCAGTTTGGAAGTGCATATCTTTACAATTAGAATACAACTGCACAAGAATTCACAGTGACTTCTACCATATATTAGAGGGTGCTTGAGAAAAATGTGATATCATATATAAAGTAAAAGATGAAAGCTGAAGAAGACCAGATGTCCAATTTCAGAATTTCTGTTGCCGTTTCTCACTACTATGATGGGGAAGTGAACTACAGAGCAAGTAGCAGTTTTGGCTCCTAAAGGAAACCTCCTCTGATGAAAGCATTGTTCGGATGCTAATGCAGAAAGGGCGTAGCTTTCGGTGGGGTGTGAGATCTTAAACGAAGAAAATGGCTCAGCTTCTAGCTCAATTGAGATACATTATCCCTCCAACAATATTTTGGTCTTCCCCAGAATCTCCTACCAGTGGGACCTGCCAGGATAACCTTGTACTGCAGGTCCCAGCCTCTCAGACAGGCTGTTTTGCAGTACAGGGGCACTGCAGGGAGTTGGTACTGTTCTGTTCACCCTCTACATTGTAGGCTTCTTCATCAACTTGCAAGGTTGCCACTTTCAGAAGTTCTCAGACGACTCTGCTGCAGTTGGCCTCTTCACAGTTGAGGATTCCTCTGAGCAAAAACTGTGGGGATAAACAAGGAGCTGGTGGTGGATTTTCACGGTCGCAGACCCACCACACTGACACGGTGAACATCCAATAAACTGGACTTTAGTCACAACACTGTTCCTGTTTACAAGAAGGTTCAGAGCAGACTCTGTGATGGCAGCAGCCATTTTCTATGGCAGATGTTCCCAAACATTTCAGACTGGAACCCCTAAAATTACAGTGCCGAAGACTGGCGACCCCTTTTGTCGGGTGGACTTTTTTTTTCATTTTGGTGGAGGGGGTTTTGATAATAAAGTCATAAAATCATGAGAATAAAGTACTATTCTTCTAAGACTTTTTTCAAAAAAAGTCCAGTTTTCCCCCCTGCGTTAAAATAAGGAATATTGAGCATCTTGTAAAGTTATACTTTGGTTTTGATATCACAAGTAAGGAAATACAAAATCTTCTCATCATCTCGGGAAACCCAAGAGGGGTCTCGTGTCCCTCCGGGGTTCCCAACCCCTACTTTGGGAACCCCTGTTTTATAGGATAATTTGTTGAAGGACAAGGTTAGATGAGATAGGTTGCCCCCTTGACTATGTAGATGACTATGGGAGACGGAAAGATTAGAGCAAAAATAATCACTGTTGGACAATGTCACCCACCCCATGCATAAAGCAGTTGAAAAAACAGCTGCATCTTAAATGCACAAAGGAGTGTTATCGCAGATCCTTCCTTCTAGCTGCTGTTAGACTTTATACAGTAACCATCACTGCTCCCAGCATGCTCAATATGTCCACATGTGTACATCCCTGCTGGTAATTACACAATATTTTCTATTTTCTTTTGTACCTAGTTTGTTTCTGTTTTTTATGCGTAGTTATACTTGTGTATGTTGAACTGTTTTGGGTCACCCTACTCAGTTGCACATTTGATTGAAGAGTATGCCATTTTCATTAACTGTACAGTTTTTTTTCCTTCTATTGTAAACCTTCCCCTTGCTTGTGATACACCTAAATTTCCCCACTAACGGACAATTAAGTGTTATTCTATTTTCTTCTTTTGGGGTAGCAGCATCAGAGCCAGTGATTTAAAAAAAGGCTTAAAGTGGAGACTCTTTTCTCGTCTTGGAGTTCCGGGGCGATCCTCTGATATATTGGTTGTCTCACATGCCAATCATTCTGACACGCTCACGTAATGCCAGTGTGGGTGCATGCTTCTTGTTAGTTTCTGCTTGCTGGAAACTTCTAGTTTCCTTGCTGGAAGCTTCTAGTTTCCAGCAAGCTGGGTGTTACTAGATCAAACTGTGTTCATCTCCCTATCCATTGCCAGTTCTCTTCTACGTTTGGGTCTAGCCAAAATGCGATACTGGTGCAACCAAACAGTCTGTAAGATCTAGTCCACTGGTCCACAGCCACAATGAAAGCCACATTGCTCCTCTGGGATCCCTCTGGCCTGTTTGATATTTCTGTGGTGTTCTGTGGTGGAACTGACACTTTACATACACAAATGGTGGCTGTTTAAAGCTTCTGTACTATTATAATAACGGTATCATTACTCCTAGCTGAAATTTACCATTTATTTGTTAAATTTTCATTCTTAAGATGAATAATGTGGAATATAATTTTTAAATTATCAAATAAATTTAGCTTGGCCAATTGTATTACTCAAAGTAACAAATATATCAAGGTGAAAAACAAAATGTAATTTTTAGTCATTTGTCTAAATAACCAGAGTCAATGGTGACAACATAGGGGATTTTATGACTACACCATCCTCAGGAAAACCTGGAAAAAAATCTTCAAAAGAAGTTTTGAAATTTAAAGATGGCACCTATGGCTTACATACTGTATGAAGAATTATACTCTGTATTGTAGAATTGGTTTAATATTTACTAAGCCAGGTTAAACAAGTCCCTTCCTAAGTAAAATAAAGGACCAAAACATGTTACAGAGGAGAGCAAGAAATAGGTGTGTGCAGGAGCTGGTTTTCTATCAGCATCACAAGTTCAGTATAGTGAAACACATAGATATGACAGCATCCCTGTTAGTATCTGTTTCTCCCCATACATATTGTGAGCCAGTCTTGGAAAAAGCAAAGGGCTATTTTACTCCCATTCCACCTCTGGGTAGAACTCAGCTGTTCTTGAGTAGCTCCGTGTTGTTGCAGTTTCTCTGCTTTAAAATGAGTTAGTTGAGATGAGCTAGAAATCTGATGAGAATCCCATCTGGACGCTGACCATGAAATATAGACATGCCCTCCTGGGAGCAGGCTTCGCAGAAGATCTAGGACTCATGGGGAAGATTTAATCTCACCCTTTGCTTGTGAACACATTGTTTTCCAACAGAAGTGCGTTAATAGGTATCTCTTTTGCAGAGTTACTTGTTTTACAGATTTTTATTTATATTTTAAAAAGTTCTTTCCTCAGGGCCTCTGCCATAATCTGACTCAGAGTTCAGTTTTGGAAAGTACTGGAAAAGTCAATTAGCAAGGCTGAGGAATTCTAAGTGATTCCCTCTCTTGGATGATACTCACAGCCCTTGAATAGCAAGAAGCAATTGGCTGCACACACCATTACATTACTATGACCCTGTGGATAAGCAGCTTTGTCTTAACCTGGCTGTTGGAGTGCCTCTCTGCGTGAAAGCTTCCATGCAGAGCTTTGTCAGAGTAATCCATCCTGTGGAGCGTTTCAGCTGCTAACAGAGAACACAGAGGTTCTCAGAAGGATAAAAAGTGTTCATTGTTCATTCCTGCCCTTGTCATTGTGTCTTTCCAAACTGACACTTTTGTTCAAGAAAAACCAAGGGTACGGCCATGCCTGGTCACTACGTAGCTCTGGTCAATCATCTCATCTACACACACTTCAGTTGAAAGACTATATTTCACTTGCAATATGTGTTCTCCGACATATTTTTGTATAAGATGATGGAGTGCACACCTGAAAGCATAAATAATTTGACTGTTGATTTTGAATACCAATTCATGATCCTTGCTGCTAGACCGTGTTTTTTTTTTAAACTAGCTTTAAATAATGTCTCAAGCATTTTTCTAACAATTCACACAGTGACATGGCAACTACAGAGAGATCATAATGTTAATGCCAAAGGATTATTTTTGTCTCTGAAAGCTCAAATGCAACCAGTTCACCACTGTTTGATAACAGCATTTAAATACTCATAAAGTTTCTGTTGCACTATAACAGCAAAAAGAACGGCCAATGAGGAATTATGCGATGTGAATTTCCGATCTGAATATCAGATTTTGACTGCTATCTGAAGCTTAGACCAATGTCACACTTGAGTCTAAGGTTTGACTTTAGACTCACTCTCTAAAGATTCTAGTCTCAACTCGGTCTCACAGTCTGGGACTTGAGCCTTCTAAACACTCATGTAATCATCAGTGAAAATACCCCCCTAAATGTAGATCATTTTAGAAAATGTTGTCCCCTCTGAGTTTACATAGTACATACTGACTGCTTGTCATGGTACACACAATACATATGTCATGATTTAGGTTTCTGTTTTCCGGACTTGTTTAGAATCAGCTCTGTCACCTCTCAGCCACAGAAACCCTCCATTAGCTCGGTCACCAGTCATCAGCCCAAACCAGCTCCACCTGCTGCCACTAATCAGT
Source organism: Fundulus diaphanus (assembly GCA_037039145.1). Lineage (NCBI taxonomy): Eukaryota > Metazoa > Chordata > Actinopteri > Cyprinodontiformes > Fundulidae > Fundulus > Fundulus diaphanus. The sequence goes on along the minus strand of CM073122.1, from coordinate 32,455,679 downwards.
TCCTACACTGCTCACCTGTTGCCCTGCCTTCATATACCTGTCTCACTCACTCACTCACTGCCAGATCGTCTCATCACCTCACTTGTGCTCTGCTGCCGTGGTGTTTGCAGTTCTTGTGTGCTCAATCTGCGCCTGGTTCCGCCAGCAACTCCTGGTCTGTCAGCATTTCCAATAAACCCTTTTTACTGTAACTCTGTATTCGGCTGAATTTCGGGTTCACACTCACAATCGTTACAACATGTGGCTTCAATTTGATGTTTTTCAATAGTACATGATAGTAAAAGGAGTTAATGGCAGTAGAGATGCACTGATCTGATACCCGGATTGGAAATTGGCTCCGATATGGGCTAATAATGGCTCGTAGCAATCGGTTCATTGCATCGTAAAAATGACCACACGGATGTTTATAAAAGTGACCTCTGTACTAAATAACATGGGGTCATTTCAAACAAAATGAACCTATCTTACTGAAGTGTCATTACAAAAAAGCTTGTCTGGCTTGTTTTATGTAAAAATACAAACTTAAGGGTGTAAACCAATTTCTACAAATTTTCTTCTAAAATCAATACACATTTTTAGAATTAACAGGATAAATATTATAGCTATTTTTTAAATAATTAAAGCAGTTGATAACATTTTTTTACTTTTGTCCTACAAAAGATAAATGTGTTAAATGTTGATGTGTTGTATTCTTAAGGAAGTTTTTTTTTAGATAGACAAGATGGTATAAACATTAAACATGAAGAAAAAAATCCTAGACTCATGCTTACAGTCAAAAAGACATTTCAGCAAAATGCTTAAGAAGAATATTTAGAAAGTTTAACCTGCAATACGGGACCATCACTGCCTTCCTTTCTGCTCTCCTTAAGTGAACTCACCCTTGCCGCATTCGTTCGAAAGGCTTTGACATCCCAATTACTCACTGTCACATCTCAAGTGAATGCTAAAATAAAATTATGCCAACCTCACGGTCACCATCTTCAGTCATCTTTAAATGATGCATGGGAATCAAAAGGAGAAGAAGCATTGCCGATCTATGAGGGGAGCGTATCAGCACCTTTGCAGGAGGATGGTAACATTTTTCATCTGTCTCCACAGACTGCATGATCTCAGCTGTAGGCTGAGCAAACCCAATATCCAGCGGATGGGATTTTTTTTTGTAACAGAGTTTTCGGTGTGTGTTTCAATATCTGACACAAAGTTTAAATTTAATAAATATATGAAAAAGAAGAATCACATTGCACCAGGCCAGTAGATTTCCTACTCATTTTTGCTATAGCAGCTTGTGGAAAGACATGCCTCTCAACCTCTCCTTGAGGCTCACCAGTGGGACAGAGTTAACAGCATTCAGGCCATGCAGAGCCATCCATCCTGAAGTACAGAAGTGACACCAGGCTGCAGCCTGTGCCAGATGATGGAGCCTGCCACCAACTCTCTGAACACTGCTGGCCAGACCCCTTTCCAGAGCCCTCAGAGAATTGCAGTCTTCCCGACATTCACTTAGTATAACACAGGGACACCAAAACAGAGGTTATTTATTTATGAACTCTTCCAGGAACCGCGTGTCCACATGGTTTTAGATTTCATTAGTGATGGACATGCAACTGTCAAAGAGGTTTCATCTGCAGGGGTTAAATCAATGGTGTCAGTGCCCTGTCCTCATCAGCACCCTGGCCTCTGTGTAATTTAGTGTCATCTCTTGTGTAATGAAGGTCTTGTACCATCAGAAGGTTACCAGGTCCTTTGTGTATCGTACATTTGTGTCATGTCCTCTATAATGTGTCCTCTGCTTGGAAGTATACTGCTTCCAGCCAAAATTGTATGCCCACCATCTCTACGGTTCTTTATTTATTTTTTTACATTGTTCTCTTCCACAGTTTTATTCATATCAAAGGTCCAGGATGTTTTAAAGTGTATAACTAAGATATAATACATAGAAAAATTATTTCAGACTTAGGGTCCAAATAAAAAAGGTAAGCAAAGAAAGAGAGAAACATGCATCTTGTCTTTAACACAATGATAAAACATGCTCTACAATCTTTTATTTTGAATGTTATTATGGAAGGACAAGAAGTGTTGAAAACATCAACGTTTTCTTATTAAATATATATTTTTAATGGGGCTGTTACACCAGATATTGGTAACAACCCAAGCAATTCACACATAAAGAGGAGAAAACAAACAAATTAATACATTAAGTCATGTGAAATTAAAGGACCCAGAAAATAAGTGTTGACCCAAGAAATAGAGATGCACAAAGGCACAAATGTTTTTTCTTTTCATTGCGGAAGATGCATGTAAAGATCTCATTTGTGACAAATATATTTCAACATTTTTGAAAGTCAGAGGAAGCACCATTTTGGCCATAATCAGGAAGTTGCCATTGGAAAGAAATTCCCAAGAACCAATTCTAGACAGTTTTAGAAAGATCTGGAATAAGCAGATACATTTTTGTCAGAAAACAATAAGTAATCTATTCACATTGCCCACACTATGTTTTGAGTAAAAATGTCAAGCCTCATCAACCCCAAACCACTATCAACAGGAAAGTTCTGAGCTAAGAACATTTTGTGTGCTGTGCTCTTTGTGAACATATGGCACTGAGATTTTATATAAATGAAAGAAGGATAAATTGGGAAATGTACTCAGACATTACTGATGAAAAAGAATAAAGTAAGTTGTCAGGCAGATACATTTTATGAACTTGAAGTGTACATACAGTGTAATCAGGTCATGTCTGCAAATGGGAACTGATTATTTAACTGCTTACAATAAAGGTAAAATAAAAAAACATGAAGATTTTTGGGCAGCTTAGTTTATTGGTTGTTTGATGTCATGGAGGTAGTGATGCCCTTTTATTAGGTACTCAGTGCTCAAGTGTGCATAGGTAAGATTTGATTATTGTTCTAAACAACATTTAATTTAGTGGTCTTGTGATGCTTAAGTTTTAGAAGAAAACTGTTCCAAAAACCTTTAATTTACCTTCACTTTCAGCACATTGAGGATGCTGAAATAGTGTCCTTGGCAGGATAAGCGAAACACTTTGAAACAGGACACTAAAAAATACAACACTATGAAACAAGAACCCTGCAATAAATCTTGTACAAGCCAAATGTTTTTATAACTAGGCCCAATCCAAATCTAGTAAGAACACTCAATTGATTTCCAGAGGATTTAGAATCCAGAATCCAACTTTTTAACAATCCAGCTGGCCACAGGAGGAAAACTTCCAGAGTGCACTCTATAAATTGGACTATAACAGATCAGAACTTGCACTGTGTATCCAATGCAACCTCCTTATTCAATTTATTCATACTATAAATGAATAATTCCGCCATTATATTATGCACAAAAGATAATGGGAATTAAAGATCAGTCCACAAAAACACAAACTCAGTCTGCAACAGTGGAGCTTCTGTGGAGTAATTAAATGTGTTCGATCTATCACTCTTGCACACAGCAAACTGACCTAATTTATTAATTTTACGATATTAATGATGAACTCTTACATTTTTAGGTTAAACAATTATTCACTTTTCTTTTGGATCACAATGTAAGTAATTATAAAACCACTGATGATGATTTCAGACTATAAATTTAGTGCTGGAAAGGGGCGAGTGTACTGTAATGAGGACCTTTGAGATCCCCTTTTTAAGTAACCATTTCATGTCAGCAATGAATTGTGGTCATTTTGAAACTTTCACTCGGTAAGTACTTCAATGAATGTCAAACATGAATAATACATGTAAAGAATTAGGGGTTTGCAATGCCTGTGGAAGTCAGCAGATTAGAAGGAATTTTGTATACAGCACACAAACAGTACTGGTCTATCAGACTTTTGAGCGCTTGTTTTGAAAAAGCAGATAATCTTTTTTGTAGCGTTTGTTTTCTATCAGCCAGAATGATCTTTTTACTTAAATGTGATGAACCTTATGAAAACTACACTCTTGCCATCAACATTAAACAAAAGCAAGTCAAAAGGCTAGATTGCTTCAACAAAAACTTAAAAGCAATGGTATAAAGTAGTTCCCCATGAACCAGAATGAAAGGCTGTATCAGTCCATTTAAACCAGGCTTTCATCTACATGGAAAAGTGGTAAATATGTCAAAACGTTGTTTATTTTGTCATCCCAGCAGAAATCTTTTTTATGTTAAAGTCTTTGATCAAAAGGAGTACTTGCTTTAAAAACATAATTACTGTTGCTATAATCTCTAATGATTTATTTCATGAACTGACCCATACCCCATTTTTGAAGATGACAAGAAAGAGAATTACTATAATGCGTAACAACTAACATTTAATAATAATATCAGCATATCTTTGAATGATTCACTGTTGTTATTTAGTCAGAAAACACCCAACTCAATTTCAGACGTCCTGGGTTGAACAGAATATAGAAATATGGTTTCAACTATAGAACCAATCAAAAGTTCCAGAAAAAATGTTTGAGAAACTCCTAAAGAAATTGCAGAAAGGTGGCCAATAATTATTCACCATTACAAATGCTAAATATCAACATGCTGGTTTCCAGATCTTCATCTTTCCCTCTTGTGCATAATAAGGTTGATTCTGAAGTGCAGCGCTGACTGTGACTCATCGCTCTCTGCTTTCCCATCAAAGCTTTGTTTTTCCACTTCTTAAAAGAGGCCACAGTATCATGCAGAGGACCAATGTGATGATTATGAAAAGATAATTATTTTAGGTTCCCCCTTATGCATAATATATACAAGTGAATACTTGCACAATTGACTTTAATTAATCAAGAACCGAGTTATAGCTCTGCCAGGCTTGGTCTATTAAAAATAGATATTTACCTCCACTAAGAGTGGTGAAACATTTGTTTTCATGTTGAGAAAAAACACAAAAAAGTGTGAAAACCAACTGGAGAAGTGAGCATTCTATATTTGTATCATGTTTCCAGGCTCACAGTTCAATAGGAGCTATCAAACAGCAGAAAAGACAGATTAGAAAGAATAGGGTGTTGTGTTTGAGTTGGTATTGGGTTGGATCTGGTGTGAATAAGTGATTGTTGAAGGGAATGGAGGACACTGCAGCCTTCAGTGTTGAGCTCCATAGAGGCAGGATCAAAGAACTCTGTCAACCCAGAAAGCTGTTCAACTCAGACTTTAGTCACCCAACCATGCACACTAATCTCTAGCTGAAGTCTAGAGAGGGGAAAGAAAATGCACTGACCAAACTGAATTTAATGAGCATCTATCATCCAAGAAAAGCAAACAACAAATGTAAATGTAATACAGATGGGTCAAGTTTATTTTTCTTTCATTCATTACATTTTTAGGTGTCAATCATTAGCTTCCAGGCACTAACTGGATAGAATGTAAGGTTAAAACATGTCAAATAAAAAAATAAAAATAAAAAAATCAAAGTCAACCAGATTTGTATGCCCTAAAGCATATAAACCTAGAAGTAAGAGACAAAAAAACAACAAAAACAACAACTTTAGATATTTTTTTTTGTAAAACAAAAGAAGATGAAAAAAGAAACCAATTCAATATTTAACATGCAAATTATTTTCCATATTTGCTTATTAGTATTCAGGATCAAAGGTGGGTACACCCTAAACCAGTCACCAGTTCATATACAATACAAACAAGCACTCATGTTTTTACCAAAGAACAACTTAGAGTAGGGTTGTCAAGGTACTAAAATTTCAAACTCAATACTTGGAATACTTGATTTTACAATACTTCAGCAATTTTGATCTACATCCTGTGCCACATGACCAGGCAGACCAGGCAACCACATGACCTGCTCTAGTAGCTCCTACTCAACCCTGAGCCTTTCTTTTTAAAATTTATTTTTAGATGTGTTGCTTCTGTTTTTTTCTGCCTCGCTTGTAGACATTATAGAACTGTTTTGTGGAAAATGTATTACTCATTTTCTTTTTTATGGTATTTGTCTTCGGGGAGACTGCATAAGAGGACACTCTTTCATTGTTTACATGAGAGATCAGCTGTTAGCTCCCTACTGATCCACCTCCCACCCAGCGGCCCAATGTTGTCTGCGAGATGAAAACGACAAGCTGCAGGAACCGAGGCAGCATCGGACATCTTAACTAGAGGAGAAGGTAGAGACCTGTCATCCCATCTATCATCACGGGACATGTGAGATCCCTTCCCAATAGTGATGGTGAGATGAAGCCTCATTAGGCATTGAACCACTTGAGCCAACTGGTTCGAGAAAGGGTTCATTTCTTGAAGCTTCATGTGCACACGAAACCACCTACTGGCCAGGTGTATAATCACAGCCAGCTATATCTTAACACGTGTGATGCATTGATTTTGTGTCTATTATGGCTCTTGGGAATGACTTCACAAAAGGTGTAGGACGAAATAATTTGTCTACATAAATTATGTATACACATATGTGTATAATAAAATATTGTTTGAATGTATTCTCTGTGTGTAATTATTCCCAAAATAGTAGTGTCATGTGATATGGCATGTAATAATGTTTTTCTGTGACTCTAGAAAAATGGCATGGGCTTAATCAGGCAGAGGACAGTGAAAGTGCTTGTGGACCTGGGGAGGGGGTAATGAATAGGCTAATGCTTGTATAACTTGGATGATTTCATGCATTTTTATTAATAAACAACAATTTCTCCATAGGGGAAATCCTCCTCTTTCTCGCCGGCTCCATCCTACTCCTATCCTGTCCTTGCACTCCTAAATCTCCTATCTATCTATCTCTCTCTCTCTCCTAAACTCTCCAAACACCAAACTAACTGTCTCAAACTAAATAACCACTATCCAAACTCTGTTATCCAAAGTCAGTGTTTCACGCAGGAATTTGCTTAGGCAAGGCGGTGAGTTGGCGGCCGGAACAAGCTTTGTGCGGATGACCGGCAGAGCGGGGGGGGGGGGGGGGGGGAACAAGTTTTGCGTGGATGACTGCTGGCGGAGCGGGGGGGCGTCTGCTTCTTGCTTCAAAGTATCCATGTATTTTTGCCTGTTTTTTCCCTGCCATTCACTATATCCATGCGAGAAAGCAACAACAAAAAAACGCGTGTTAATGTCAAATAAACATGCAAGCATGTCGAGTTAGTTTTTTTTCTTTTTTTGGAATGTTGGCGAGGCGGCCGCCTGAATGGAGCCTGTGGGGTTTCTAAAGCTGTCAAACCCCGCACCGAAATCTGAGCCACTTCCCGAAGCAGTCACGTGGTACAGCCGGGCAGCGAGGCTTTGGACGTCATCGTTTTCGGCTCCTCCCCTAAATGAAGCAAGCTTCGATACGCGCATTACGGAAACGCCCCCTCCATTACTCGACACACGCCTCGAAGCCTCGGCACATCACGTAACATCACTACTTCCCAACAAAGTGGATGAATGGTAGGCCCTAACACTGCATCAGTGGGCTTGTTGAGAAAGCAGTTTGGTCATGGGTACACACGTAAACATGGACATATTTCATTTACTCCAATAGCAGAAGTAAGAACAGAGGGGCCTGGGTGTGTTTGTAAATGATAGTTGGTGCAACTTTGGGCATTTAACTATGAAAGAGACACTTGCTGCTAGCTGTTAGCATGAGGCCATACTATCTACTGTGGGAGTAAGGGTTTATGGTTCCCCTCTGCCAACGCTGGAGCTGCAAGTAATATTCTCCACACTGTGATCATCATTTCTTTCTCCCATGTGGGGCTTGGTCATAACCTGGTTCAGCTCCAGCCTGTGTATAAATTCCTTGCACACAGAGAACCAGCTGTGACACGCACAATAAATAGATAGTCTGAGGAGACTTAAGAAGTTTGGAGGGGACTGTCTCAGCTCCACTGAGTGGGAAGAGCTCTGTGTTCCTCATGGAGAAGACGTCGACAGCATCACATACTGAATCCCGGACTACATTAACCTCTGTGTGGACAACACTATGCCTATCATGTTCCCGTGGTGTTTCTCCAAAAAGGAAGAGCTGAAAGATGTGGCGAGGGAACTGAGAAGAAAGATCAGGGATGAAAAAAACATCTACAGGAAGATGGAGGACCATGCTGCAGCAGAACAACATCAGCATGGCCTGAAAGAGCCTGAAAACAACTTCCAGGCTGTAGGAGACTTAAGATGGGTGAATGATCTGAACAGGTTTTTCAACAGACTCAATCAGACAACCAGCCCCTCTCCCTGCCCATCTTTGACGGTTACCTTTTTTGTGTCTCAGAACTTCACACCTCTCAGCACTCAGGCACCACCCACCCCCTCCATTTCAGAGGACTCCCCCACCTTGTCCCTTTCAACACTTCCGCAGAGGAATGAGCTGTAAAAGGTTGCAGGTACTGATGGCATCAGCTCAAGGCTCCTGAGGTGCTGCATAGATCATCTGTGGCATCGTGGGCAGTGTTGGGCAAGTTACTTTGAAAAAGTAATTAGTTATAGTTACTAGCTACTTCTCCCAAAAAGTAACTGAGTTACTAACTGAGTTACTCAACTATAAAAGTAACTAGTTACCAGTAAAAGTAACTATTGCGTTACTTTTTCGTTTCTGGCTTTTTTATTTATTTTTTTACAAATTTTTAGCTGCCATGTCATTTCAATGCAACCCCCCCCCCCCACACACACACACACACACACACACACACACATACTCCCCCTTTTGTGTTGAACAGTGAAGTGTGGTGAAAGCAGCTTTAATTCCCCATCACATAACTTTCATATCGCGCATGCATTGACTTTTTCAACAATTTTCTCTTGCGGTTTTCAGCAGCAACGGCGTTGTTTCTCATGGTTTAATATTGTCCATATGCCTTCTTTAAATATTTCTAATTCTACTCGCAGGACATGTGCAATTCCAAACTTATTTCCTGTCATTGCCATGGGGAATTACGTTATTTGCGTTCCAGTGATCGGGATTTTTTTTCATGCTCACGTTCAATGGTCGGTCGGGCGCTGTGTTTAGTTACCTGACTAATATCATCTGTTCTGAAAACGGAAATGCTGAGGACAGGGCCGGATTATCCATAAGGCTCAGTGGGCCAGTGCCCAGGGGCACCAACCATGGGGGGGGGGGCACCACATGACACATGCTTTAAAAATATATTTTTCATAAATTGTTATATTATTTACTTGAAATTGTTGAAAGACCATGCATTATTCGTTTTGTGAACACTGATGTCACAATAATAATAAATGATAAATAAATCAAGATTTTTTTTATTTCAACATTTTAAAATGAGATATTTCAATATTTCTCACTGCTCATATGCCTACATGTAGTTGTGTAAGTTAGGAATTAGTAAAGAAATCTTTACCTTGATTATGTCTGATGTTTTTGACCGGAGGACGGCACGAGTAAGGGGGGGTGGGGGGGGGGGGGCTTTGAGGTATAGTGCTCAGGGGCACCACATTGTCTTAATACGGGCCTGGCTGAGAATGACAAAGGGAGGAAGAGCTGCTCGGAGTTGCAGCTTTCTTCTCAGTGTAGATCAGCCGTTTTTTCTGAAACGACTGTGCAGCATAGCTTTGCTGTGTGCGCTGAATCCAGATGCTGTGCGCGAATGCACAGGCACGCAGTTTAGAAGGAACATAAACAGTTTGGCGCGTCAGTCAGTTCGAAACAGTTCCTGTATCGGTCACGTAGCGCATACGTGCATCGACACAGGTTACTACGAGCTCAACTCATGCGCCGACGCATCGGTGTTACTGGACCCATGTTCTTGTCCTTTTCGCTGTTTAACTCAAAATAATGTGCTTACCTCCAAGAATCAAACGCTGTCTTCTCGGCCATCTTGCCGGGGTACAAACACAAGTAGCTTATACACACAGGTGCGCGCGCGCAAGCAAGCAGCCGCATCTGACTGAATGCCGAAAAGCAGGGACTTCACTTTCCTTATCGAGGGACATTCTTAAAGTAACGGAGTAACGAGTGCTTATTTTGGAAAATAACGGAGTTACTGATTACTGAATTTGCAAAACTAATGCGTTAGATTACTCGTTACTGAAAAAAACTAATTAGAGTACTCTAACGCGTTTCTTATAACGCGTTACCCCCCAACACTGATCGTGGGTTACATGTTCAACATCAGCCTGAAGCTGAGGAGAGTACCACATTATGTGAAGACACATGGCTGTCTCTGAAAGGCTGGTTTGCAGTACAGGGGTGCTGCTGAGAACTGTTCTGATACTATTCTGTTCACCCGCTACAATGCAGACTTCTCTATCATCTCCCCAGGTTTCCATCTTCACAAGTTCTCAGATGACTCTGCCATAGTGGGCCTCATCACAAGGGAGAACACCTCTGAGTACCCGCAATGGACACAAGACTTTGTGGACTGGTGGGAGCTGAAGCATCTCCTGATCACACCAAGAAAACCAAGGAGCATTTGGTTGATTTCCACAGCCGACACAGGTGAAAATCCAGGGAAACAGTGGACTCTTACATGTACCTGGGTGTTCATCTGAACAATAAAGTGGAATGGAGCCAAAGCACTACAGGAAGGATCAGAGCAAACTCTACCTGCTAATGGGGCTGTTTTCATTTTAGGGTAACCTATAATTAATTTTTAGTTTAAAAGTTGTCTTTTTTAAAGCAAAAAGCAGACATTTTTTGTACATTCTCTTACCATCTGCTTTTAAATGACTTCCCACTAAAGGCTGTATAAATATCATCATTTGTGAGCTGTGATGAGAAGGAAGTCTCGGACAAGAGTATTATATAATCTTGTCTTGATTTTAAGAGTGCTTTGCAGCTGCAAGCAAGCTAATAAATCAAACGTTCAAGTAGTACTTGAGAATGTTAGTTTGTTGTGCTGCATTGAAACTCAACGTGGTCTCCAAACAAGCAGGATTTTTAAAAATTTAGATTTTCAATGACAAAAAAGATGCTAATTTGTTGCGACTCTGAATCTTTACGGTAATTTACACTGCACAACTAAGCTTATCAAAAGCAAGGTCCAAACTAAAGATTTTAAAGAGTTTTTGAAATGCCCACTGACAAATTAATTCATGAGTATGAGGTTTTGGCACTCGAGAAAATATTATGAATGGCAAAAGATTGTTGCAAAATCTGTTTGCTTTGATCCAAACTCATTGAGAACAAGATGATATTCCCTTGGAATAAAAAACTGAGTTCCTTGATTATTTTGAGAGCTCTGATCCAGAAGTGTTTTTGAGAAATGCACTGATAGAGCCCAAATGCCTTTGTCTGCAACACTCATACTATGCTTGATATCCCAATTGTCACATACATTTTCCTGTATATTCTGTAAGATGCACGGTGTGAGGTGTGCTTAACTTGTACAGCATAGAATGTAAAAATACTGTTTTGCCACTCTGATGGCATGTTTCATGTTGGCTCTGTACATGTTCTGAGTCATCTCCTCAGACCTAAAAGCAGCTTCCTTTCCTTTTAACACAGCATGCAGCTGCCCTTATCCAAGGTTTTCTCTGAGATGACAAACGTACCCCATGCACTTTAGGATCTATGCTGCTACAGACATTATGCAGTCATCCGAATTCGCACATTTGTTCATGTAGCTACCATATCCAAATCAGTGCACTTTTAGTCGTCCTGTACTGTTGCCGTGGCTTCTACAATTTAAGCCCTCAGCTGGCTACAGTGGTGTTTTTTTTCTGATAAGCAGGGGCCTGTATACAGGAATATAAATCAGAGAAATGTTGTCTAAGAAAAGAAGACAGCAGCGGGAGATACTCTTAAATATATTTTCCATATTTATCAATGCTCGATCTTGTGCTGATGCTCCCAGTAAAAAAATAAAAATAATCCACGTGATAAAAATAAAAAGTGTCCTGATTAGTAACATCAGAAGCAATGATGACATCTTTCAGAAATATGGTTTGCAAAGCCCTGATCATGAGCAGTCAGCTTCCACTGTATTTTTAAAGTTTAGGATTTAGGAGCATCTTTCAATACAAATGCAATGTCATATTTATGTTAATTATGATAAAGTCGAATCATTTAAATCTATATAAAAATGGGTCCCAATGTGTCTACTATGTCACCCATAATATTTATACGTTAGTCTACAATAGAAAAATTAAACACTGACCCTATGAATTAACTGAGCACTGGGACATTTTTTTTTAAATCATGGTTCAGGCACTGCAATTAGAATCAGAATCATCTTCACTTGGCCATGATTGTGTGCAAAATCAAAAATCTGACTTTGGTTACAGTGCTTACAGCATACAGACATTTGTTGTACATCTATAAACACTATATATATATATTGTGTGTCTAAAAAAGAAAAGGGGAGGTTGTGAGTGTGCAATGTGCTTATTGTGATTTTCTTTTCCTTGTGTTATTTGTTTTAATGTAATATAATTCTTGAGTGTCCTTGGTTCAGCATAAAACACGGTGAAAGATGGGGTAAAAGAGCCCTCAGCCAGATGATTGGACATTCAGAATATCTGAGCCTTAATTCTAATGTGCAACAGTCATTTATGGCTTCAAGATTGCTCAATAATGCATCAGAACCCACAGGCTTTCAAGCAACAGCCAGTAATCAAAAGGTAAGTTAAAGTTTTCATAATAGGAGCCTATAAATAACTTTGGACAGAAATGGGGGCATGTAAAATTTATAAGGGATATTTCAAACCCCAAGAGGTGGACAATTGCAATGCACTAAGAGAGTGTGTGAGGTTAAGAGGAATAGTGATTTGATCATATGGAACATGATTTTGTATGATGGATTATGTGTGACTATTAAATGTGGTGATAAACAATATCAGCATTGTTCTAAAAGTTTAATCTCACACATCTTTCCATTGTTACTGAAAAACACTGAATACATTAAAGTACTTTAAACAGTTCAAACAGCGTAACAAATTTTGTGTAACGAATAGGTATCAGTTAAGTTTATACAGAAGTAAGGCTAGTTTTCTCTACTTCTAAGGGATAAAGCTTTGTAGTGGCAATACAGGAAAATTATACAGCATTCACATAAAGCTGTCTTTGGGTTAGAGGCTGGGTACATGAAGGACAGATTACCAATTAGTCAAATTGGTATAACAACGGGGGAAACAGAATGAGAGTAATTTCAAATGTAAATCCACCACGGTAAGAACATTTTGGGCCTAATTTTATGGTTGCCCACATGTCTCTCAAATGTTGAATCTCCCCAAATTTCACAAATAAATTGCATCCCATTTTAAACTAATACAGGGAGGAGTTTGAATATCCAAGCAGCATCATCTTGACAAGAGGTTCATTGGTTTGTTCACGTCTAAGCCATTATTGAGTGGGTAAGATTAAGATTTTAGCCAATAAGAGGTAGGAGAGGTTTGTGAGTGAACAGTTGGTAACCCTGGCGGTTTGACCTTAAACCCACAGCTGTAAGCAAGTATAGGGAATGTAGAAATTCAGTCATAGGGGAAAGTTAGTTAAACGCTAACAGTAATGGAGATCTGGTTATGAATATTTTGTGGTGCATGTGGCTTAGCAGGCGTGCAGCACTACAACACTGGTGAACAACAAACATCTACTTGTGGTTAATTTGACATTCTCAGTTATCTGTAATGTGAGTGTGTGTTTGCATGGTTATCTGTCTGTTTGTGTCTCTGTGTTTTGATGTGAACTGATTGCCAGTCGCCCCAATAACGACTGTAGGTGGACACCAGATCCCCTGCAAACCTGAAAGGATTGAGCAGGTACAAAACATAGATGGAGGGACTTTATCGAAACTATGATTTTATTTACATTAAACCATCAAAGGTGAGATTTGCCACCTGGTGGGTCAGCTCAACAGAAGCAACTTTAGCCCCAAACTTGTCAAGGGATTCTTTATTTTCAGCTTGTTTGGCAACCCGAGTAGCAGCTTTGTTTCTATTCAAATGTTACGGTAGCCACACAGACCCTTTTTGGGATTTACTACTATGTTTCAACAGTGTCTTGAAATGGTGGAAACATAATATCCATACATTTTTTGAGTAGGAAAGGACTATTTTCAAATTTGATGAAAAACCACTCTTTATTCATCATCAGTCAAAAAAAACACAAAAATTTAATAATTGTCAGCCAATTGAACTGGCTAAAATCAGTGTTTTTCCTGGGAAACTGGTTCAGGTATTCCCAGCCTGTCAGATGGATCATTTAACACACGTCTCAGATACATCATCCACTGATGTGGTTTGGCCCCAAAACCTTGACTTCTCATTTACCAGACTCCCTTTCTCTGGTGTAAGGAGGCATTTTTCAACTTTAAAAATAAAAAGAAAAGATATTATATCAGTGTGTGAGCCACGGAGAGAGTAAATTTAAAATTTTATCCAAGCTTTGTTGGCAGCTGTTCTATGCAAATAAATTACCAGCTTTTTTTGTGCAGAAATTACATAATCCCTAAATTCAGAGTGAAAGAGAAAGAAACAAAATAATATATATATTTTTTGCATGATATTAACATTGTAATTTGGTTATAAGTTAAATTTCTTAAAAGACTCATTATTCTACTGATAAAAACTCAGTATATAATGTTATTTAAGATTACTGAAGATAACTGGACAATATAACATTTAAATTTTAAATAACATTTTAATTTTAATTTTTTATAAAAAAGATGTCTCTGAAACTTCTACATATTAAACATATATTACATTCCATAAAGCATATTTACTCATTAAGTTGCCCCATGTTAGGTGGAGTAAGGTAAGTTTTAATCTAAATTTAAAGATGACTGCCTTTAGATCATATTGGATAAAAACATTATATACATATCTTTTTGTTTTTTTCCTATTTTATATCCTTCCAAATAATGTGATTGTGGTTATGCATCTATAAGCTCATAATGGAAGGGCCTTGAAGGAAAAAAGCAGGTGGAAAAATAGACACTCTTGAGAAACTGAGCAAGAATGAAAACCAGAAACTGCCGAGGCCTTTTACAGCAAGACAATCTCCCTGACACACAGGGAAAACATAAAAAAAAATAGTTTGCTTTGTGTCAAGATTCTTAAGATCGCAATCAAATTGAGTAATTGTGCTGGACAGGTGAGATTTGATCTATGGAGTCCCTTCCATGCAACTTTTACAGGACTTTGGGGATTTGCTATCGATGCCTTTACGGAAGTTATTCCAAAATGCAATATTTACCACATTTCACCAGTGCAATGTTGGAAGTAAGAAGGGGGCCTACACTATGATATGTAGGTGGTCATAACATTATAGTTGCTTGGTATTTATAGCCCACTTTGTCCTTTATCACACACCAGATCATTAACACATAGCTCTTAGGATACTGCTCCACAGACTCAACTTGCTTAAGATTTATCCTTGTAATTTTTAATACCATCTATAGATTCCTTCGCTCTCCACCGGCTACGGCTCTGCAGTCCCTGCGTGCTTTGTCACTGCATGGCAATGCCCAGTGATTACCAGGAGCCTCACACTAAGCCTCATCTATCTGCCTGGCTGCCTGCTAATCTGCCTGACCGACCTGCTTATTCTCCCACAATCTCCTGGATTCAAGTACACACCGGTTCAGGCTACACTGTCTGGTATTCCACTCATACACCCTGACTGGTCAGAGCCACTCACTCAAATCCACTTATCAGTTGCTGACCTTCGATTTTTTTTTTTCACCCACCACCCATCTCAACTCACTGCCTCCAGATTCGACTTTTATTAAACTTGGTGACCATTTCCTGGTTTTGAGTTTTTCAGGGGTACACCATGGGCTCACAGTAGCAACCTAACATCAGAAAAATAATTTATCCACATTTTCACCGTTGCAATGTTACTTTAAGACAGGTTAACACATACTGTACCTTGTATTAGTCTTTTTTTTAAGAATATTGGTGCATCATAAAATCAAATGTTTGCTGAAAAACTTCAAACACCTTAAATTAAAGAGGTACAAAACAGGTCAATATATGAATAAACAAATAGCATTAATAATAAATCAGATTTGCCAGTACTTAGTAGCTCAACAGCATTTTCCTGGCATACAGTAGCTAAGTGTACAGGGGGGACTGAGATTATCTGTCACAGAAGCTGAACAAATAAAAATGTCTGGACTTACCATCAAACTTTTTATGCCTGGAGATGAATGTTGTTCTCATGTTGTGGCTGCTTTCTTCGACCATAATCTCAAACTCCTGCTTGCTTTGCTGGCTGAGTTTGTCCTCCATCTCAGATGTGCAGCAGGTGTAACCCTTAGGACAGACACGAAGGTGCTCACCTGAATGAGACAGAGACATGGAGCACCGTTTTACACTGCCACAGAATTTTCGATTTTTCAAAAGGCTGCGCTAAGTCTTTGATCAAAAATCTACTGTGATTGTAGGCACTCTCGTCACTGAAGCTATCAAAGACAGACAGACTGTAACAAATGGAAGAGGATAATGTTTGTTGGTGAAACACAAAATAACTGTTTTATACCAGTGCTTATCTCCCTTTCAGCATCTTTATCACATCATCACTACAGCAGATAGAAAGTACTGTTTTTAGAGCTGAGTCAAGTCAGGTCAGTCTTATGTATGCAGTCCAGAATAACAAATTAGCCTTAAGGCATGCAGCAAGATGGAGCCTGGCACAGCTTCAAACTATGACATCAGCCAAACAATCTTGGATAATGGTTGCATTAGTGGATTTCTGTTCACTTGGGGCCAGCATAACAAGCTATAAACAAATCATCAACATATTGTGTCATGACAAGCAACAATTGCCTATTTACTCATCCATCAGACCCCAAACAATGTTAGCGTTTGTTTGGAGTCGTCTTTCTGTGAACCTATAAAGAACAAAAGTACCATCTCTGGTGTACTTTTTTTTTTTACTTTTTATCTGTTTATTGCAGAAACGTGTTTACCAGAAACTTGCAAATACTTTTTGTTGGATAATATGGAATGTGTATTTCATAGAGGAATTATTAGTGGAAAATAAAGACAAGACTGCTGACAGCAAAGTGAGTCACCAAATGCTTGTTCAACGGGAATTTTAATGACTGTTCTCTTTGTGAAGTGACCAGAGAGGAATTTTATCCTAAGTTAAAAATTGATGATAAACAAATCAATTCTAAATCTGTTAGAAGATAAAAAGCTGAGATTTGAATAAAAGTCAGTGGCAATTTTACGTCCCTTGTGATGAATTGTTCATTTGGTATTGATTAATGCACGACTATGTTAGCTTAATTATATTACAGCTGAAAGACATTAAGAATACATGACATTTTTTTAATTCTTAATTTTCAACACGAATTTAGGGAAAAATCTTTTAATGGTATTTGATCCTGTGTCTATTTTTTACTCCATTTTCCTAAAATAGTAAAATCTCCAACATCAACTCTTTTCCACTGAATTGCAAAAAAAAAAAAAAAAACAACACTGCACCTTAACTATTTCTTCTGTAAAACTAGATCTTCCTACTTAAGATAGTTCACACTAGCCTGGCCAGTCAGACTGCCTTATGCCGTATGCGCTGCGTATTAGTCTGGAAAGGCGCTAGTAGAGCCCGATTTCAAAGGAGGGACTAACAGGGTCAGCGTCAACAGGTTAGAACCAATCAGATAACTACGGATGGGAGGCATAAAAACTCCAAACGACACGCTCTGATTTGTAATTTGTAGTCTGCAAAACATGTCATGCCATCGAGTAAATTCTCCAGCGAACGATTTTTGCCGTCTAAAAAAATCTGAGAATACATGGTGCACTCACCAGCACAGAACATAACAAAAACATAGCAAAAAGATGAAAGCCAACTGACAACTAAAATCGCCATTACCGTGATTGATTAAAAAAAGCACTTCAGCATCAAGTTGTATGTATGAACACCTAAGTCTGCAGAATGGGTTATCTTAAAGGTGCGAAACCAGAGAACAAAGCAAAAAGCCAATATTAAGAAGAAGATTGACAATGTAATTACTGTGTTGTTTACAAAGAGGGCATCCATTAAGCAGATTCTCTGAAGAATAATTGTACTGTATCTTTGACTCATTGCACCAACATAAAAATATAACCTAATACACTGTGTCAAATTCTCTGCATGCTGCACATACTCTGCAACTGAGAATCTCAGGCATCATTAGGGATTAAATAAAAAAGTCTGGCCAGAAGCCACATGAAAGATTTGAGAGTTTCCACATCCACCTATTAACAAATGAAAAGAGAGATGAAACGAGTGTCACTGTTCCAGTTGGGAATTGGTGTGGAGGACGGTGAGACTGGGACTTTTTTTTCTTTCAGGAATCCTTCTACAGCAAACCGCTGCTTTAACTGGAAGGCACTAAGATGCTTTGCATTCTTGTACAGTAAGTCACGGATGAAGGAGCTATGTGTGGATAATGAAACAGGGAAGCTGAGGAATGTACGTGCTGGCGCTCACTAATGTACCTAATCCATAATCAGACCTAAGAGAGGCACAGAGCTCCAGTAATGAGGTGCACCATCAACAGTTCAACATAAACACTTTTCTCCAGAGTGATGCCGAAACCTTCCAGCAAAACTTCATAAAATGAAAAGAAGCTGATTTGCAACTGTCGTTTTCTCTTCTGTGCTCCTTTCAGGCTTTTAGCCATTTTTGCTAATTGACATTGTAGTTCAGTTGATGCAAAAGCATGTCACCGCTCTCACACATTGCTGCCAATATGTGGAGCATGACTGTGTAAAAATCATTCCAGTTGTGATCATTGTATCAAAATGCCAACAGAAAAAAAACCTTCTCTGTCAAATGCCATTTATGATATCAGTGAAACATTCGGATGTAGTTTAATATTTACTCATTATCACCTTATTCAGCAATTTATTAGTCCACAACAATGCACTTTTTCATTTATGGAGGGATGTTTTTCATAAAATTACAGCAATCGCACATTTTTTAACTAAATGTATTGCAATTTGCTAGATCTCCTCCTTACTTTCAAAGGCAGAGTGTAAAATGATTATTATTGCAGTCTATTAATTGCCTTTAACAAGTACACTTGGAAATTATCACAGAAAACGGGTAATTTCAGCTGTACAACACGCTGAATACGAGCACTTGAAACTGCTGTCCAAGAAGGTAGGAGCATGGCACAGGAGTAGATGTATGCTTTAGTATCATTATGATGGATAAGTGTTGGAAAACTACTGTTTCATGCTACAGTTTGAGAACCGGTGAGTTTGAAGGACTGTAAGTTGCTTTCAATTTTAGGTTTCCTGTGATGCAATAAATTGGCTTAACTTGTTGAAGTTGTTGGAATACTACTGTTGGGCACTGAAGGTTGGCAAAAGAAAGAAAATCAATATAAGGCAGAGCTGTCCTTAAGTGTGAAAGACAGGGGAAGGGAATTGGTAGCGCTTTTAGCTTTCATGAGCTGTGCACCTCTCTGTTCACATCAGTTTTGTTTTTATAAAGACATAATTTGACTTCTGCCTTCCACCGTCACATAAGCCAACTGACAATAAGACTGTGTGACTAGCCGGCATGAACGTGAGCTGCATTTTGAAGGTTGTTTTGTCTGGGTTTGTTGCATGTTAATCTTGTTTTTTTACTGCATCTTTTGCGTAAACCAGATGCCAGTCTAAACAGATTATAAATAACAGTTAAGGTAACGTAGTACAGCAGCCACAGAAATTTTTGCTGACATTTTAAATATTATTGTTGGATTGTGAGGTTTGCTTTTGATGAGCACACCAGAAGTAAAACTGGACAAGGTTGTGTCACAATAAACAATGCTTCTCGTTTTACTTCATTAGTTTGCACAACAGAGGGAATATTAAACCATACAACACTCTGCACAGCTGCAAGATCACATTTTTCACAAACTGCTTTTTAAACTTCAAAAAGAACAGATGTCCTTGATAAAGCCAGGTACAAGAAAAACTGTAGGTGTTGATAGAAAAGTAAAGGGACGTTTTAAAAGCCCAAATGATGAGGTCATGATTTAGTAAGCTTCTGATAGATTACTGTAATTCTCACATATGAGTTAGATTGAGGCATACCTGTAAACCATTTTAAGGTACACCTCAAATGTGCAAATGAACCTCAGGAAAAAAGCAAAAGTCATGTGATCTGAGGAAAGAATCTAATATTGAAGTGTTTTGCCATCATTATATGGATGAGAAGGGGGGAGAAGTTTGCAAGCCTGACTGCACCATCCCAACAATGAAGCATGGTGGAATGGCAGCATCATGTTGTGGGGGTGTTTTGCAGCACCAGGGCCAGGTGCTCTTTATCAAATAGCGTAGACAGAATGGGCTTCATGGTGGTGCAGTTGGTACTGATGCCTTGCAGCAAGAAGGTCCTAGGTTTGAAGCCTGGCCTTGGGTCTTTCTGCATGGAGTTTTCATGTTCTACGTCTGCATAGGTGGGTTGTCTCCGAGTACTCTGGCTTCCTTTCACAATCCAAACACATGACTACTGGGGTAATTGGTCTCTGTAAATTGACTTAGGTGTGAGTTTGTGGATAGCTGGTTGTCCTGTGTGTCTCTCTGTTGCATCCCCCCTTTTTTATCACAGATGTCCTTACCTTTCCTTACCTTTCACAGACACAGCATCCAAGGTTTAAGCGAGATTAGTTAAAGGAGCAAGAAGCGAAATTTCACTAAAAAACAGTGATGTGAAGAATTAAAGTTTGTTTTCAGCTGGAATGTGATAGGATGTCACCCACCATCTCTCTGTTTTGTTCTCCAATCTCTCCTATACAAGCCACATCTATGCGAACAGCTGCCACTCAGGGCTTAGCCCCTCCCTGCCCATAAAACGCCACCGTCAGAGCAGTGTAACGTAGTAGCGTAGGAGCAAAATGGCAGAGAGCACATCCCGCGGATCAAACATTCTCTTGTTTACAGCTTTATAAAGTTCCAAGTTCTAAGTCACTAGACATGTTCCTCGGAAAGGTGATGCTGTTTTGCTGTGTATTTATCCTTTGCAAATATGTGCAAACGAGTGAGAAGGGGAGGGGATGGGGCGCTGGGTTGCAGCTTGAGTGGAGCTGGAGAGAGGCGTGGCTTCCCACACATCTTGTTTTGGTCTATAGACAATGCTCAACAGCCACTTAGCAGTGAAGTTTGACTTATTTCTCCTTTAAAGATAAAATTGTGATTAAACTGCCAACAAGAAAACCAACTTATACCGCTGAGCTGTTGCATAAACTCAGTGGAATTACGACAGCTGTATATTATTAGATAAAACAGAGGATGTTGTTATCCTGAAAGTCCTACCAACTTGGCAGTAACCTCTATGAGTCAGTATTGTTTTACATAATGGAGTTTTGAAATGCATACTTGTTTAAGCCCAAAATGACAACATTAAAAACAATGCAAATATAATTAAAGACAATTTTAATTAGTGTAATTAGTGGTTTTGTGTGGAAAAGAGAAAGCCACTTTATTTCGGATATTAAACACACAGAAATGCTTGAATCTCATGGTCTAACACATCCACCCACATTCATAATTCATTAGTCCACTGACATAAAATAGAATAGAAATATCCTTTATTTTCCCACAGTGGAGAAATTCAGGAAAACCCAGGGCTGAGTGGGAGCTGGTGAAAGAGGCTACCTGCTCCTGTGGTGCTAGAATATGGCGTAATCACAAATTCATGGGTCAACACACTCAGGCATGCACACATCCATAATACATTGTTTACTCAAAGGCTCATCCAGTTGAGAAGCAAATAGTTATGAAAACAATGTGGAGTTGTACAATTAACTGCTGTCATATAGTATTTATCCTGCTCTAGCTGACTAAGGCAAAGTTCTGTCCTTGCAGTTGCGGCGAGCACAGATCCCAGAACACACTGCTGATCAGCTTTCTGAACGAGCTGATCAGAGATTAAAATGTACGCAATTACAGATTGGGAGATAAATTAGGATAAATGATAATGTTCTTGGGAGATTTTCCAACAACATGTTGTGACAATAGCCTAAATGTATTGCAATCAGAGGAAAATGAGAAATGTGTTTTAGGCTGCAGATGCAATCATTTGTTTTGTTAGTTTCTATAAAGTACAGATGCGTTTGGCTCCCCCTGATCACAACATACACATGCTCCAAAGGATGATTGAAAAGAAACGTTGTAATTATGTAAAATCCCTGACTTGTTTGTCCTATCATAGACCAGCTAATTACGACAACCATGTTTTTTTTTTTTTAACATAGATAATCAGCCATGCTAATACATTTCCTCCCCTGAAGGAAATTCTTATTGGAAGTGTTGTAATGGTTACTTTAGGATGATTATGTTTCAAATGTATATTTAACAAGCGAGCAAACTAATTAGGTTACAAATAGAGGTGGCTATATTTAGGTGGTGAAGGGGATATGCCTTAACATACAGTATGACGATACAGAAATTAGCTAATGCTATATATGCTGTATTTCACACTCAGCGTTGTCTTTTTTGGCATCAGTTCCATTTGGCATCACATTTCTTGCTAATAAAGACATATAACCTTTGAGTGTTTGAGTCATTGTTTCCTAGGCATATGTCAAATGGGCAGAGAAAAAAACAATCATACGGTTCTTACTCTTTGCAGCAGTATTTTTTTTTTTAACTTGGCAGCAGCAATAACAACAGTACAAGCAGCCAGTTTTGCTGAAGCTCAAACACCAAAATTAGTAGCACTGAGTTCCTAGTTAAATAACAACAAATGAACATGTTAAATCAGAACAAATATATACAAAAAATATCAAACATGCTCATATTTTGGTTTTAAGATCGGTTAGTTTACAAGGGCTGCATGTGGTGGCACTGTTGCCTTGCAACAAGAAGGTCCTGGGTTCTGTTCCCAGCCTGTGGTCTTTCTGCATGGAGTTTGCATGTGCTCCACGTGCATGCATTGGTTATTTCTGGCTTCCTCCTGCAGTCCCAAAACATGCCTTCTGCGTTAATTCATCTCTGAATTGCCCTTAGGTGTGTGTGTGTGGGGGTGGGGGGCTGTTTGTCCTAAATGTCTCTGTGCTGGACTAGCGGCCTGTCCAGGATGTACCCTACCTCTGACCCAATGACCAGTGGAGAGAGGCGCCAGTCGGAAAAGCAGGTATAGATAATAGATTAAAGCATAATTAGAAGTAACAACCTTCCATGTAAAATGTCAAACTGCCACTCTTATGCAGTCTATGTTTTTCACCCCATCCAATATTTATATCTTTTTTTTTTATATTAAAAGATTTGCTCCTTTAAGGATTTTAAATTCATTTCTGGATCATCTGTTTTTGTTTGTTTTGTTTCATTTTTCGTTTGTTTGTCTTTTGGTAGTCGCGCTGTCATTTCATCTTGATAGAAGTTCTATTTATTATATTCATCCCGTTTACAATAAACTAAGCTTTAGCTCTCTGTATTTATTTTGTATTTCTGGGAGCACAAACATTTTTCGGAATCTATGATTACACAACGCAAAAATATAAACACAGTCACTAGATTAAACAAACAAAATTACATTCCCCTTAAACAGTGGCAGTTCTACAGTGATTTACTCCCCGGGCGAGACCCCCTCAGACGTAGCCTATATTTACTAAGGTATTACCCACAGACTCTCTCCTGCAATGTCATCCTTTTCCTGGTCAGCCAGTATGGATTGACATTCGATCATTTTAATTTATAAAGCAGAGTAATTATTTACACACATCTGGTGTGACCTTTATTGTTCTGTTTGCCCTGAACACATCCTAAACACAAACATAATATCTGCCAACTCTGGGATGGGATGATAGGGCCATGTAGGAAGTGTTTGCTAACCCTCTGCAGCCATGCTGCTCTTGTCATCTCGAGCCTGATTGACTGGAATCACACTGATCTTCCAGTAAAATACTGCGGTCCCGCAGTTTAAAAAATGTTGCAGTAAAAAATCTAAATAGGGGCAAATAAATCTATTTTTACCAACTGCGGCCTTAAAAAAACGCAACTACTGTGTCACCTGCAGCTGCACGGGCAGCTTCGCCAACGCGCATCATGCGCCGCTGCTTTTAATCAATGGGTAGATTTTTAAAAAAGCTTGTGCCGCCCCGGTCGGCTGCCCGGTTCGCCCGTGCCAAAAACCACTACTGCCTGTAAACCATAAAATATCATAAAATGTGTTGGAGAATACCCAAAAGTGGGTATTCTCTTACAATGTGAGTGTTTTTCAAACTGCTCCAGCGGGATATGCAACATGGGCATTACAGCTGCACTTCTGGGATATGGCCTGATCAGCAAGGGTTTACGAATACCAAACATGGGCAATCAGTTCAATGCAATTTTTTCATGTTTTATTTTATTCCTACATGACTGACTGAACCTGCAAGAAAACTTGAATATCACTGCAAAAAATAATAAAAAAAGCAAGCCAACTGATGTTAGTCTGCTGCTTCTTCAAACATTTCAATGTACAAAAGCAAGACCTGTGAGTTTGAAAACCTTGGAGCTCTATCTGTCGAGACAAATCTTCCTGAAAAATAAAAAAAACTAAACTCCCTTTAGCAGAAGTGTTGGGAGAAAAAGACATTAACCTTAGCCAAAGCCATGCAATGCATTGACACATAGGGGCTCAGGCAATAGTACTGTTTTTCTGGAGTAAGAAATCCTGGATTTGAATCCCCAATTTGAAATTCAGGTCCTGAAAGATTTACTTTTTATTTTTTTGTCTTTTGTGGAACAATGAAATTAGGACAATACAAACAGAAAAATTGATAGAAAATGTAAAGAAAACTTGATAATTGGTATTTTTAAAATGCTCCTTCTTTAATAATAAATACATTGCTGAGTATCAGTAGCCAATTAGATCATATGGTAAAACTTAAGAATGTTACTGTCAGGATTTTGTGGATTGAACCCGAATTCAGCCACACACAGAGCCACAATTAAAGAGTCTTTATTGAAGGGTTTGAGCAGTGGATGAAAAACCAGGAGACTGTACCAGACTGTAGCAGGTGTGAGAAGATGGCTGGAGCTGGATGGTGGAGTTGAGGCTTGGCAGACGTAGGGAGCAGGTAGGCTTGGCAGACGAAAGGCTAGGGTGAGGACAAGGAGCACACGAAGGTGAAGACTGAGGGCATCGAATGTCTGAAGACGGACCAGCAGTGGGGAACAGACTGAGGGAGTTTATATAGGAGAGCTGGCAAGTGTATTGAGTCCAGGAAAATTAGAGACTGACAGTTGTGAATGGTTTGGCAGAGTGGAGTCAGAGCTGGGCTAAAGGAAGAAGGTGCTGAAAACTGCTCAGGGTGCAGCAGGTAAAACTGCACCCTGACAGTTACACACAACATGGCTTGTGCTTATATAGCACTTTATCAAGTCTGACGACTCCAAAGCACTTTACACTACGTACAGTCAGTCATTCACACTCACACACATTCACACCCTGGTGGTGGTGAGCTATGTTAGTAGCCACAGCTGCCCTGGGGCAGACTGAAAGAGGCCAGGCTGCCATACATAGGCGCCACCGGGCCCTCTGACCACTGCCAGCCAGCAATGCGGGTGAAGTGTCTTGGCCAAAGACACAACAACTGAGATGGTCAGAGTGTGTGTGTGTGTGTGTGTGTGTGTGTGTGTGTGTGTGTGTGTGAGGGGGGGGGGGTCGAACTGGCAACCTGCCAGTTATAGGACAACCTCCCTAACTCCTGCGCCACCGTCGCTCCCTATATACAGTCCCTTGTAAAGGTATCCAGCCCTGAAGGAGCTGCAGAACTGAACATGAAATGCGGTGCACCTTGAACAGGTTGCCGGTCAATCAAGGCTGCGTCTAAGGCTATGTTCACACTGCAGGGAAATGCGACCCAAATCCGATCTTTTTGCCCATATCTGTCCACACCCATATCTGTCTTTTTCACGGCAGTTTGAACAGCTCAGTTCTGATCTTTTCACCCCCCAAAAAATCCAATTTGTGCCACTTGCATATGCCTAATTCAGATACGTATCGGGTACTTCCTCAGTCAGAATGGACATGTCGCATTTTACCCGTCTTTCACATCACTTACCTGTCTCTCACTACACATCCACACACAGCAGTAGCAGTTAGCACTCCAAAAAAGACCATTATTAATAGCTGTGCTGCATTCTTCTTACCTTATTTCTTCTTGCTATGATGTGGTCTTAATATTGCTGGCACCCATTGCTCAAGAGCTTTCTAATAATAACAAGGAGAGATGCCAGTCGGTATCCATGTTTTTTTTTTAAACAAAACTTTATTGAACACTTCTAGAAACAATTTCATTCACCATTACTTCCACAAACAGTGCGCTGCGTGTGACGTCTCCTTCTGTTGTTTGCACACAGTGGCGCCTCCAGAAACCTTTCGTAGGGGGGGCCAGATGGGGCCATTTAAAAGCTTGGGGTGGCACACTGAAACTAAACTAAATGCCTACTAACATCTTTTGGTTTATTGTTTGATTTTTAATGTTACTAATGATCTATTATGCATAGACCAATAACAGCACAGTTAACATTTTGAATTGAACAACAATTCCTTGTTATTGTGTGATTATATTAGGAATTAGGTGTACATTTATTCATTTATTGAAAAACAAAACAATTACTGGATACAAATAAAAGCGTGATAGAAAGTCAAGAAGAGCGGCTGCCTTGCTGGCTGTGCATAATTGGATTAAATGCTAAACTGATGCTACTACAATTTACACCGGCCAGTGGGGTGGCCAAGAAATGGCATGGGGGGGCCCTGGCCACCCCCTGGTGGCGCCACTGTTCGCACATGCGGGTCGCTTTGTGGTCTTGAACCGTTCAGACAGAAGTATGATGGTGGTCGCATTTAATAGTAGTATGAACGGCCACCTCAAAAAAAATCAGATTTCAGCAGAAAGTCGGAATTGAGCATCAAGACCTGCAGTGTGAACGCAGCCATAGACACTGAAAGACATGCAGTCTCACACTTACTCAATCCAACAGATATTATTACTGTGAACAGACAGTTCTAACCACCACACAATTATACATATTTCACTGACCTTCCACTTTAGTTGTTCCTGATGAACTTATCTCAATTATGATTCAAGATATCATACAGTTCATCAAACTAAATTACCTTCCTTACTTATTGCAGACAAGTTTTATGAGCGATATCCAGACTGTGAAGGTCAGACAGAGTATGATGAGTTTTCTCCACAACTTTCACAAAGCATGAGTTTCAAACACCTATCCTTGTATTATCTAAAGAAGTGTTTGGATGTATTGTGCTCCTTAAGGACAACACTCTTGAGCGGCAGCAGATTCAAAAGACATGAAGAAACAGAATTATGAGTACCTTGCAAAGCAACAGGACTGAAAAATACCCAAAGTTAAAATTGGGTATAAAGAAAAATATCATACAGAGACTCGGAGACTTCCACAAGGGTCCGTCATTCTTATAAAAATACTGGACTCGACAACAGCAGTCCCATCATATGAAAGGTGATTTAAATTGCTGAAGAGTTTTTTTTCTTCCAATTACATCTCTATTACTATAAACATATGTTGCAGGGAAATATGAAAACCCCACAATATTTCATAGCAGCTGAGGGAAATTAGGGAGTTCTATGCCCATGAAGGGTCCAGTGCCAGAATAACTCCCAAAAGCATTCATTAGTCTACCTGGCCAAAGGGCAAACTGCATATGGGCTTCGCCATCTGGTACAACTTTTAACCACTCTTGCCAGCATTTATAAAGTAAGGACAGTCTCACCAGAGCTTCATGCCAAAACAAGTTAGTAGATTTAGACCACGCAAAAGAGAAAAATGCTTTCTTCATCCATACTGAAATATGTAAGGCAAATTTCAGATGTAATAAAATCATTTTGTCACGACATATTGAGCACATGCCAAGTGTATTCGGTGCAAAAAGAAAGAAAAAAAAACATAGAAATAGTCTATTCATTACATAGTGGAAGTGCATTTTGGCAGAAAACCTGCTTTGTTTTTATGTTGTATCATCTACTGACGTACATTATTGAGGTTTTCGCACTACAACAGTCCAAAGCTCTACACTTGGGAGTTACCATCTTGAATGAATCAAATTTATTATCATTGATCTACCACCACCGTCCTGCACTGGGCCAATACAGAAATGCTTCTGGAATATTGCTTTTCAAAAGACTTACAACCTTGCTCCCACAAAGCTCTAACAAGTACAGCAACTCACCGACTTCACATGAGGCCACTCACCTAAAGCAGATGTATGTTCTTGACATTTCTATTCTCCAGCAGAGTTTAATAGTCTTAGCTCTCCTACAATACCCATAATTGAGTTTAGTTTGTAGTCAGTGGATCTATATGGATGTATCAATTTGAATGCCTAAAATGCGCTAAACAATAATTACTTTCCAGCAAACTCGTACGTAGGGAACCTATTAAGCAATTAGAATAATAAAAACAGCTTTCCATTTTTGAAAATCTGTTTAAACCAAATATCATTAATGCATTTAAAATATAGATTTATCAGAAAACACCTATTTGAAAATTTGTAGTTTTAAGGTGAAGCGCTCCCCCAATGTTTCTGTTACAATTTAATTCTTCCTTCCATTTCTTGCATTTTCTGTCCGCATTCATTCAATATGCAAATAAGACAATCAGAAAAAGTAAACTAATATGTTTACTTATGTTACTACCAAAAACAATAAGCACTGAATCCTCCAGCGATCCATCCAGCCATAAGTGACATAAATTATGATCAGCTGCTAAATAACATATAAGAATAAGAAACTTTAGTAAGTTTCTTATTCACAGAAACTTTCTTATTTACAGAAACTTGTCTAAGTTTTATGATTTAAATGTAGATTTGTGCAATTATTAAGTAAACTCAGGATCCATGCCTAACAAAATCTATTTTCTACTAATTTTAGAAAAACAGGACTATATGCAACCCGTGATTGCAGTTGGCATGACCGCCGTCACAGCTATGAATTACTATGATAATCCGTGTACAAATGCATTTATGCACAGCCTGTATGGCTAGTAGATCCACATGTAGTACATTTTACAGTTGTCTTGGCAACATCTTTTGTGTGTGAATCAGCAAACGGAGATGCATGTCAAAAAGGAAAAAGAAGACATTCATTTTCAATAATTACTGCAAACTCACATGTAATATTCATCCGTTCATTTTCTATACTCACTTATCCAGGCAAGGCGGCTGGTGCCCAGCAGTCAAGAGGTGGCGGACAACGTGGACAGGTCACCAGCCTATCACTGTCCAACATGAAAAACATGCAGGACAAACAACCATGCATACACACACGCATGCCTAAGGGCAATATCAAGAGACTAATTAACTTAACATGCATATTTTGGACTGTGGGAGGAAGCCGCAGTATGCCAAGAGAATCCACAAATGCGCAGGGAAAAACATGCAGACTCCATGCAGAAAGACGCAAGGCTGGGATTCAAACCAAGGCGAAAAGTGAGCTGCAGACCAAATACCTGCCCACAGTGAATGATCACTGCTCACTTGGTATTTTGACAAAGTACCATACCAAGGGTCAAAGCACCTACAGACAGATGGTCTCTGCTGGAGATGTTGGTGGTCTCACAAGCCAACTGCCTGTAGGATCATAACCTTTTGCAAGAAGACACGAGTGCGCATTCATTCAATAACTGTTCAGTAATCTAAAATAAAAATCACACACTCAGTTCATTTGATCAGCTACTTTTGCGTGCCTGAGAATATACTATCTACAACAAAAATTATGACTATAGAGAAACAGCTGTACTCAACTGCATGACCAAAGTTGAACATTTCTGCAAATGATAGCCTGTGACAGAGCAGGTCATTTTTCCCTCCTTGGCCTCTCTTTATACTAAATGGTTGGAGACAAGTTCAGCAACTGAACAGTAATTGCCAAAAGTCTGCTTGAGCTGCATGCTCCTTTTAAAGGTTGACACCTCTATCTTTGAGATCTATTGACTCGGGCAGAGCTTATGCCGTCTCCCACATCTGGGCCATGACTGTCCTCTCTTTGTTTGGGCTGAAACACGTTTAAGGCTCCCTTCATCCGACTGACGTGACCTATATTAGAGAGCAACAAAGGAGCTCAATCATACTCACAAATAAATTAGAGGCTGTTGAATGATGGAGAGCTCATGAATAACATGTACGGTTTCAAGAAAATAGAAAAATATAATTTCTCTAACCATTTTGTAGGGAAAATGTTCATGGGATGAACCTAAATATTTAGGCTCATCACACTTGTATATTTAAATCAGTTGGACTCTTGCAATCTGGAAGCAATGGAACATGATTTATCTTCTAAACATATTTAAAATACAAAAATAACTAGGATAAATAATTTCATCCAGAAAGAGGTAAGACTGGGATTAAGCATAATTTCTCTCTTAAACATATTTAAAATACAAAAATAACTGTGTTAAAAAAAACTAACATTTCAATTATGAAAGAAACTAAAAGCAATGCACACGTAGAATGAAGTTGAAGATATACAGTATATCTAAGATAATATGCTCTTACAAGAAGGGTTTCTAGATAAATATTATCTGACTAATTGATTAATAAAACCATTAAAAAATAGTTAATATAATGCAAAACATTCAAAATGCAACTTCGTTTTCTTAGGTCATTTTTGAAAGAGCCAAACTTTCTGCCTGAAAGCCATAGTCAAGAAAACGCCAGAGCAGCAGCGTTCTTTAGTTTAAAAGTGACGAACAAATTGTTCCCGAGGACAGTGGGCGCAGCCAGTTAGTATGCATTTGTCTGTAAAATTAGGTGTAATCCATAAACCCTTTCTTCTTTACAGCCTATTAAACCCTAGGAGGCATATTGATGAGATTTTTGTAGCTGTTATAAATCAACACAAAAAACATATGCTGCAATGAGTTTCTATAGGCAAGTTTGTGCATCCTGTTGAAGGTGTTATTACTTGTCAACAGAAATCCACAAGCTGGAAGTAAACCCAATTTACTATGTTAAATCACATCTGTCTGCATGTTGAAGTGTGGGGGGGAAGGCATCAAGCTCGATTGATCTTACTGCTGCTCCACCATCTGGATCTCCCTCCATCACCCAAATCACCCTCTTTCAACTATTTCCACTGGGGCATGAGACCCAAATTGAATATGTCCAAACAAGATGACACAGATAATTCCCACAATTGCTCCCACCATATGTTGCCTTGGTTGGATTGGGCTAAAAGAGTTCCTAACTTTCAAACAACTTCCAGAGTTGGAAAAATCGTTTGTCAGTAATATGTAGATAAATAGGTTCACAAAGAGGTCCTAGACAGACACATCAGCCCTAACACGCTGAAAGAGATCAGATGTTGGTTCAAATTCATAATTTCATGGCGATTTTGCCAATCTCATGTCAGCTCTGTCCCAATTTTAGTCTAATGAACATGCTTGCAACGTGAAAGCAGTGTAGATGTTATTAAATTATTTATTTTAATTATCTCTTGCTTACAGTTGCTCAAACTAACAACTGATGGTGAAAAGTAAATGCTAAGCTGTATCATGGAAAACTCAGCCATTTTTTTCTGTTTGCTCCCTTAAAGATTTCTACTGCTTATGGTTTTATATTACTCTTTCAATTAATTCATTTTTCAAATAATTCAATAAATTCTTATAACAAAGAAAATAAAAAAATCAAATAAAAATAGTAGCATGGAACCTGTTATAAACCTTTAAAAGGCGTTGGTACAATGACAGACAATAGAGCGAGAGTCTGTGTGCATGTGAACATATCTGGACTGTTAGAAATAACAATAGTATAATAATATTAGTGGGGGGAAATAAGTTTGCCTTGGACAGATTACCGCAGTTTTTTTTTTTTTTTTTTTGCCTCGGCTGGTCGCCGAACTCGGGCGTGGAAAGAGTTCGGAGAGGCCATGGAGAAAGACTTCTGTACGGCTTAGAAGCGATTCTGGTCCACTATCCGGCGTCTCAGGAGGGGGAAGCAGTGCAGTACCAACACTGTTTATAGTGGGGGTGGTGTGCTGCTGACCTCGACTCGGGACGTCGTGCGTCGGTGGGCGGAATACTTCGAAGACCTCCTTAATCCCACCAACACGTCTTCCATTGAGGAAGCAGAGCCTGAGGACTCTGGGTCGGGTTCTCCCATCTCTGGTGCTGAAGTTGCTTAGGT
The DNA here is from genome assembly GCA_037039145.1 of Fundulus diaphanus. Lineage (NCBI taxonomy): Eukaryota > Metazoa > Chordata > Actinopteri > Cyprinodontiformes > Fundulidae > Fundulus > Fundulus diaphanus. The sequence continues at coordinate 32,423,743 of CM073122.1, read as the reverse complement.
GGTTAAAAAGTACCTTAAGGCTCTGGATGTTGTGGGGCTCTGTTGGTTAAAGCGGCTCTGCAGCATTGCGTGGACATCGGGGGCAGTTCCCCTGGATTGGCAGACTGGGGTGGTGGTCCCCCTATTTAAAAAGGGGGACCGGAGGGTGTGTTCAAACTACAGATGAATCACACTCTTAAGCCTCCCTGGTAAGGTCTATTATGGGGTTCTGGAAAGGAGGGTCCGTCGGATAGTCGAATCTCAGATTCAGGAAGAGCAGTGTGGTTTTCATCGTGGTCGTGGAACACTGAATCAGCTCTACACCCTCAGCAGGATCCTGGAGAGGGCATGGGAGTTTGCCCAACCAGTCTACATGTGTTTTGTGGATCTGGAGAAGGCATTTGACCGTGTCCCTCCAGGGATCCTGTGGGGGGTACTCCGGGAGTATGGAGTACCGGGCCCTTTAATAAGGGCTGTTAGGTCTCTGTACGACCGGTGTCAGAGTCTGGTCCGCATTGCCGGCAGTAAGTCGGACTCGTTTCCGGTGAGAGTTGGACTCCGCCAAGGTTGCTCTTTGTCACCGATTCTGTTCATAACTTTTATGGACAGAATTTCTAGGCGCAGCCAAGGTGTTGAGGGGATCCATTTTGGTGGCCTTAGGATTGCGTCTCTGCTATTTGCGGATGACGTGGTCCTATTGGCTTCATCAGGGCATGAGCTACAGCTCTCACTGGAGCGGTTCGCAGCCGAGTCAAAGCGGCCGGGATGAGAATCAGTGCCTCCAAATCCGAGACCATGGTCTTGAGCCAGAAAAGGGTAGAGTGCCTTCTCCAGGTTGAGGAGGATGTGCTACCCCTAGTGGAGGAGTTTAAGTATCCTGGGGTCTTGTTCACGAATGAGGGGAAGATGGAACGGGAGATTGACAGGCGGATTGGTGCGGCGTCTGCTGTGAAGCAGGCTCTGTACCGATCCGTTGGTGAAGAGAGAGCTGAGCCAAAAGGCAAAGCTCTCGATTTACCGGTCGATCTACGTTCCTACCCTCATCTATGGTCATGAGCTTTGGGTCATGACCGAAAGAACGAGATCCCAGATACAAGCGGCCAAAATTAGTTTTCTCTGTAGTGTGTCTGGGCTCTCCCTTAGAGATAGGGTGAGGAGCTCAGTCATTCGGGGAGGACTCAGAGTAGAGCCACTGCTCCTCCACGTCGAGAGGAGCCAGTTGAGGTGGCTCGGGCATCTGGTAAGGATGCCTCCTGGGCGCCTCCCTGGTGAGGTGTTCCGGGCAAGTCCCACCGGGAGGAGGCCCAGGGGAAGACCCAGGACACGCTGGAGGGACTATGTTTCTCGGCTGGCCTGGGAACGCCTTGGGGTTCCCCCGGAGGAGCTGGCCCAAGTGGCTGGGGAGAGGGACGTCTGGGCCTCCCAACTGAAGCTGCTACCCCCACGACCCGACCCCGGATAAGCGGAACACGATGGATGGATGGAAGATTACCGCAGCGGCAAGCAAAAATATTTATGCAAGTAAACCAAAATTAAAAAAAATTCTATGACCGAACTTAAGAATTATGGCATGATGATTAACAAAGCTTTGGTGGGGGTGGTAAGAGGATTTTTTCCATTCCTCAATGCTCCTTTACAAGCTCTTTACAAAGCACAGTAATGCTGTATCATATTGTTATGTGGTTACCTTGGTTTAGAATATTTTGGGTCAAGTGGCTGTTGTGAGGAGTTGGTGGAGGTGAATCCAGCTCTTTAGAGCTTAATCTCGTTGCAAATCTGACCGTACGGCTCCTTCCTGGACTAAACTTCGTCAGAGGGGGTTTGGGGAGGAGCTGAAAAAGTCATCTTTTCCAAATTTTATGATTGATATGTAATCCTTTTAATCTTTTTAGATTGGGGTGCTTATGCTGTTAGCTGTGATATCATGTCTTTCTTCCTCAGCCAAACCGGTGCGTTTCAGTTTTTTTCGGGTGCGCCCTCTGCTGTCAGGAAGTCTGAACAACAACAACAACTCTTAATGCATCACGTGACTTTTGGCAGAAATTTACCGCAGAGGGTGTGAAATTGTTTCGTACTCGAGCAGAGGCTGTTTTGTGCGAGCAGAGACTGTTTTGTACTCGGGGAAAACTTATAAATGATATTTTGAGTGCAACGTTTGGGGACAGTTTGCAAAACAAGTTTTTTTTGGGTGAAACATATCTTTTTTGTGTGCAAAACAAGTTATATTTGTGTGCAACACATTTTTTTTGTGTACATCGTTTTGGCAGGAAACTAACTCCATAGTCTGCGACATGCAAACGTGTATTTGTGAACTTCAGTTTCTCTGAAAAATGTCAGTTTGACATCATGCAAATTGCACAGCTCTGAAACTTGAAGATCCACATTTACTGCACAGTAATGAAGACTACTAGTTGACTTTTGTACTCCAAAAGGAGTCTCTTAGCTGCTAAGGACTATTTGCATGCTGAAACCTCTCAGGGAGTGTTGTTGGCCAATGCACTCAAGTAATTTTAAAGAAAACGTTTGGACAGTTTATGTCTTGTTGTCTTATCTGTAATTTGTGTACATTCTGAGCTGGTGTCTGCCTCATCAAAAATGAAAATATGATAACACATAATGTCAATAAAGATTCTTGATTCCATTACGGGCACAATCTTTGAAGTTCACTCGCAACATGACCGCTTATTGCACGCACAATTATTATTTTATTTTTTTGCCCACCCAATTTAACGCTCCTTATTTGGAATCTTTGAAGATTCCAAAGATGGCCCAAAGTAAGCCAAAAGATCTCAAAAGGCAACATATTATTTCTGGGGCTGAAGAAATTCAAAAACATTTGAGGAACAAAAGCCTTGATATCCATTCTATAGCTTTGAAACTCCAGTGAACCACAGAGAGAGCCATAATCCATGGATCCAACAGAGACAATAGAGAACAGTGGTGAACCTTCCCTGGAGATGCTAACCTATCCTATCAAAATTACTGTGATTTGCCCTAGAAATTGCAAAAAAAACAGAATAACCTCTCTAGCTCTGCAGGCCTCACATTTCTTGGTTAAGGTCAGGGTCTTGTTATTTAAAATAAGAAAAAAAGGGCATCTATTGTAGAACTCCAAGACAAAAACCACAGCTGACCAAAAAGGAGAAAGCAAACACATTAACCAAAAAATATCCTGATCAAGATGACTTTTGGAAAGATATCCCATAGGTTGATGAGACAAAAGTGGGAATGTTAGCGTCCAGTTACATCTGGGGTAAAGCTAATGCAGCATTTAAGAAAAAGGACATTTGACCAAGTGGTGCTGTACTGGTTTGGGGCTGCATTGTTGTATCATGACCAAGACAACTTGCTGTAATTGATGGAATCTCAAATTCTGTTCTTTATCAGAAAGAACCACAATGTATATAGGTTGTCACCAATAGCCCAAATACACTTTGCAGTACATGTAGCAGGACGATGACCTGAAATACACAAGTCTGCCTCTGAACGGCTTTAAAAACAAATACTAATTAAGTCTTGAAGTCGTCTGGGAAAGTCTGGACTTAAATTCGATTGGAGGTGCCATGGTATGCAGCCGTTCATGCTTAAAAACACTCTAATGTGGCAGAAGTAAAACAATTCTGCAAAAAAGGAGTGGGCCACAGAGATGTTGATTTTTGCAAATGCTTGATGGCAGTTGTCTCTGATAAGAGAAGCGCAACAAGTTACAAGGTTTAGAATGTAAACACTTTTCACATAGGGCCTGATTGCTTTGGATAGCTTTTTTTACTGTAAGCAAATGAAATAATTTCAAAACTGTGCCTTGTTTCTTCTCTGGTCATCGTTCTCTGAAATAAAAATACAAACAATTGAATACTGTGCATGTGTGGAAAAACAGCAACAACAGAATAAATCTGTGACGAATCAGAGGTCAAATACTTTTTTCACAGCACTATAAAGCTTGGATATTCATTGTTTTAGAGAGGGACATCACTTTGCATTTGAAGTGTCATTTAAATGACTTACAAATCACTTTGAGTGTTAACAAAGTGTATTGACATTACACAATAACGTTTACTACTATCAATCTCAGGAGAGCCAAAGTCTAGTCATGGTGGATTTGATGTCATCAACCTGTAGCTGAGTCCCTGCTTCAACACTCCTGAATCAAATGAGTGGTTCATTAACAGGGCTCTGCAGGACTTTGTGGCATGCTGGGAAGGTAATTGATGAGATTCATTCGATTCAGGTGTGTTGGAGCAGGAACACACCTGCTCCAGACCAGAACCTGACAGCCCTGATCTATCCATGTGAAGTTTAACTTTGGCAAAAGAGAACAGAAAAGGACATTTACAAATTATTAATACATGACAAAAGGTAACTCTTTCCCCCACCAACACCACTTATAAATGACAGAAGGAGTTGTTTTATGAATTAATGATGTGTCCAGTTATATGTCCAGTTAGTAACACTGCTGTTACACAGTGAAAACCCTCTGTGCTTGTTTATTGACTTTGGCCTCTTAAGCTAGGGGATAGACTTTTCAACTCTACGGTCTCAACGGGTGAGAATTACCAAGTTTCGCTCTCATCTCTTCTACCGAATTACCTCAGGGGTGTGTCCTCTCACCCCTTTTTATTTTTTTTACTTTAGATACAAACTATTTTCATAGCCAGCATTCACAGAGTCACATTTTAAAATAACAGATCTATATTGGGCCATTGGTCAAGGATTTTGCTGACTGGTGTTAGTCCTCCTTTTTCATGATAAAAGTGTCAAATGTAAAGGAAATGTGTAGATTGTGAACCAATATAAATATCTGCCAACTATCCTTGATGACAGGCTCACTCTGTAAGAAGGCTCATCAGCGAATGTATTTTTATTGGAAGCTTTGTGGGTTTTAATTGGGAATTCTATCTTTATGCAAATGTTTTACTCTTGTTTAATTGAGCCTATATGAACCTTTAAATTAATGTGCTGGTCTGGGCTTTTAACTTGAGAGAACAAGAAACAAGGTGTTGGGAATTACTACTGTGTGCAGCAAAACTGTCGGTGCAGCCTTAAATAATTTGACTGAACTGTACAAGGTGAGGTAAGTCAGAAAAGGCAGAACGGTTCTGACCAGCCACTGCACAATGAGGTCAAGCTACTTCTGTCAGGGTGCAGAGATCTGCTGCCAAGATGTAGGTCTAACAGACAAAAAAACTCATATGTTCCTGCAACTGTTGGTTTTTTTAATGAGTTTTTGCAATTTGTAATGAATCGTTTTTACATGTGATTTTTTTTTATATTATTGTGAAATGAATTGCCCTTAGGGGTTAGTAAAGATTATTTAGCTTAGTTGATCATTTTCTAGCTATTAACATGTTATTACTTAGATGAGTGGGTGTGTAGTCAGCTGGGTAATAAGAACATATAGAGATAGACGTTTTAGTAGATCTCTACAATAAATTGAAAATACAAAAAGTCAAGTTTCTGACAGCATCTAACGGCAACAACCTATTCTACACTGAAGAGATGCAAGCTTATGTTTCCTTTTTTTCTAAATTGATTTACTCCAGGGTTTGGGGTAAACACTGACTGATTAAAAACAAGACATCACTAAGGTATTTTTTTTTTTATTACATAATTTTAAACCAAAACAGAAAAGACATGCATCCTGCTTTTACTCTTCTTAAATAGCTTATTTAAATTATAGACAGCAGGGATCAGAGTAGTACTGTTTACAATGCAGCTAGTAATTAAGGGTTTAATTCAGTCTTTTCTTACTGTACAGTAGGAAATTATTAGTCATTTTGAAAATTTTAACTCCAACACAGGGTTTCCCTGCTTTAAATATGGCCCTGAAACTCATTTCCACTTTGTTGTATCTTGGACAATAATGAAGTAGCTGTCTACAATTTACAACCTTTAATTTGTAATAAGCCACTTTATTTCCTTGCCAATGTGCAAGCGTTTTAAAAAAGCTGACAATTTTTTTAGCAAGAGAACATTTTGATCTGCTGGGTGCTCTCTGCCACGTTGCTCCAACACTGCACTGCTCTGATGGTGGTATTTGACGGGCAGGGAGGGGCTGAGCCCTAAGTGGCAGCTGTTCACATGCACGTACATGCACGCATAGCCTGCCCGGCTATGTAAACAAGAGACTGGAGAACAACACAGAGAAATGGTGTTTACTTCTTCACAATACTATTTTTTAGTTCTTTCTATCTAAAATAATGAAATTTTGCTTATTGCTCCTTTAAATAAATATAATTATTTTATTGACAAGGTCACATTGTCAATTGACCTTAAACAACAAAAGAATTGTCTAAGGTATTCCTTATTGTTGTAACACTGCAGTGCCAATGCATTTGCTGTGCCTCACCTTCTGTATTTAATTTTAAAACAGCCACATCCAATGTCTGAAATATGAGCATTTAAGAGGTGGGCTGTGACAGACCTTCATTTCATTTAACAAATTTGAACAGACACCTGAAGTACAAACTCTGGCAGAATATGACAAGTTCACTCATGTAACTCAAATCCAATGCTGAAGGTGTTTCTGCTTTGTAACAAAAAAGGGAATTTTATTTCCTATTCATAATTCAAAACCAAAAAAAATACTAGTCAAACATGCACCATTTTATAACTGTATTCTTTTATTTGATCAAAAACCCAACAAAAGACAGAGATTACAAATTGGTCTAGACCATACATACAGGGGTGTAGATTATCTGTTAATACTTAACGCTTGATCCTATAAAAATAAACTAAACTAAAAACAACTTCAGAATTATTTTCAGTAGGAGCTGAGGAAAAAATAAGATCATTTTTTTTCAGGACAGTGAAGAAACAACTGCAGAGAGGACTATTGGATCTGTTGCTTCCGATGATCACTCTGTCACAGTGCATAGTAAGATCATTATTTCATTAATAATTCTTAAAGCAGGTATTTGAGAAGCTGCTACTCTTCTCCCAGCACAGCCTCACTACATGCTATCTGCCACAACCACAACAAAGATGGCTACCTAGGTTATCAGTAAGCTGAGGCATTTAGCAACTGAAAAGGCTGTAATTGCTGACTATTATCTGTCATGTGGACGCTTTGACGAAACGTTTTTCAGTTAGCAGCACACAGGGACACATATGTCGACAGGTGTCATGGCAAACTAGTTACCCGCCAAAAGTGCGCTCCCAATGGATTGAACGGCTCCAGGTGACTCCGTTTTCATTTCCCACTAACTAGACAGGAAATCTGAAATGTTTAACTTAGGTTAAAAAGTGAAAGAGGAGTGTCATTGCCTCATCGTTTAGTTAGTAGGTTACAAGAGAAAATAACTTATTGTTCTCATGCAGTATCGTAATTATTTCAACATACCGAGAACGTTAGCCTAATATGAGGATTATCAGGTCTGTATAAACTCAGTTTATATAAACCTTAACACTCAATATAGCACGTTCTCAACAATTAAACGGCACTGTGGTCATTTTCAGATGTATGACGAAAATACTATTTGTTCTGATTGTCGCACATCTTCAGAAGTTCTCTCTGCTGCAACCAAAAATACACTTTCCTCAGTCCATCAATGAAAGCAGTTGTGCTCTGTTGTAAAACACATTTTTGTTTCTAAATGGATCATATAAAACCTAAAGGTACGCTTGCTGAAGCACAATGGATGAAGCAAAACTTTGACTGCTACTACAGGTAACTCTCACACCTTTTCCAGCAGAAATGTGTTCATCTTGTACCTAGGACACATATGTTGAACTCAGGAAATATTCAGATTTTTGTTATGCCACTCAACATTGCTTCCAGCAATGTTACGATTTAGGATGATCTACTACGCCAGTGCGTTGTGCACACTTTGAAGGCCAATTTGAAACAAAAGCTTAAATTCCACAATCCATTTCACTAAAAAATAACATTAAATGTGAACAATCTGTAAAAAAAAGATGTGATCACATTGAAGTCCTACCTCATCCTTTAATAACAACAAATATACAATATAAATGCTCTAGCATAAGACAAAACATCCAAAAACATTTTTTTATTGATTTAAATTGTTTTTAGTAGTACATTTTGAGGAGGCTTTGTGGAAACTACTACAGTAATATAGTTGTCCCAGTGAAGTGCTGTGAACAACCCTAGCCTGATTATTAGAAGGTACAGTAGGAGGGAAGAGGCATGCAGTGAGTTTAAAGCGTTGCACTCATGCACTGGATTCATGGTGCTAACTGGTGCATGACTCAGTCCTAAACACAACAGCTGGTGGTCTGAAGAGCCCAAGGTAGAGCCCCAGGGTGTGAGATGACCAGCCCACTCATTTACTGTCATCTTACACAGGGGACAGGAAACAGCAGGGTTCTCTGGGAGCAAGAGATGAGGCTGGCTTCTTTTCAGATTCTCGCACCCTGCAGCAGCCAGAAAACAAGCGTTTGCCAAGAAGTATCACATCACCTCATGTTTGCTATGACACACAGAGAAATGTAAGGATCCGAAAGAGGTAAACACCAGAGAAAGACCCTTCATGCCATAGGCCTTTCCCAAATATTCACACTTCTGTTTAATAACCCCATAAACCCTAGGCCTCTTTTTGAGTGTTCAGCTTTCCCATCCGAGACGTTAGTCAGTGATCACTTGCTGCTGACGAACACTTGCTTTGTGTATTAAAGTGTGAGGACCCCCCCCCCCCCCACTGTGTATCCTTAGTTCCACATGAATCCCTGTGTTTTTCCTTTAAACTTTTGATCCAAACGCCTCATTACAGGCCCATTTAAGCCCAAAATTTAGTATGCAGTGCCATCACACATGTCGATAGCACCTCTTCAGAGACACAAGCCTCTGTCGTAACATTTTTTTTCATTATTTAGCTTCATCTTAAAATCTTCCGTTTCTACAGCTTACATTCAAACCACCCTCTAATCTCCCCTCCCTGGTATTGCCATGGCTTCAATATATATTTTTGTCAGAAATGTATTACACGAATTATGAAAATATGTATATTGTTGTGTTATTTTAAAGGAAGCAGTTTGCAAACAGGGTTTAATATACCAAAACGAGGTAACAAAAACTTCAGACAGACCTTTGAGATGCTGTTATATTCCCTATGGGATTTCACTGCCAAGCCTATTATTTAATGTTGCGAATAAAGCCCACAAGTGTGACACAGGGTTAACATCAGCATTTGCATTAACATAAAAATTGTAAAAATCTCCAATTAGTCTCTAAACATCAAAGCCACTGAAAAGATCACACTGAACTGGGTCATGATCTTCTATAATTGGCCCAAATTTCCTAATTCATAACTTGCACGGCATGGTTCCCCTGCCTGCCTTGTCCCAGCTAACAGCTTCTGCTATTTAGAAATACAATTTAGTTAAATAGGCTGGAGTCTTACAGAACTGCCATGGTAATTTTCTCTTCTTTGTTGCTTGATGAGCAACAGCCATCCATTCACCTGAGTGATCTATTCAGAGTTTGAACGTCATTGTTAAATCTTGAACAGTTCTGCAGAACTGAAATAACTAACCCTGAGTATCTGGTTAGAACATACGGCCGCAGAATAAGACGACAAGTTTCTTAGCATTTTGTAAATGTTATAGAGAGAAATACACAAAAGCAGCCTTGCTTTTTAATTATTCAGCTGTACAGAGAATATCATATCGTGAAAAGAAGCATAACATAAAAAGTATGCAAATATGTTATATGGACATTTTAGAGCGAATATATTTATTCAAATTATAACCCGACTTAATGGGACAGAAGGTTTGCACGACTGTGAACTTTGGATCCATTACATACAGTATATGAACACATTTCTATTATTCTCTGTATGATCACATCACAGAATCAACACATTTCCTCTGGATAAGAACAAGCGGCACAAGACTAAGACATGAATAAGAACCCAGGGTCATTTTTTAACTTGTAAATGTATATACTGTGAGAAAGAATATGCCAAGAGAGATATTTATTAAATGTAAAAAAAAATAAATACTGCCCCCTCATCGAGAGTATATTTTCATGTCAAGTCAGTATGAATATTATATTTAAAACTTAAACTTTAGCTTTAAATGTGCATCTCCTGCAGCTTGGAGGAAGGAAGTCAAAAATTTTTCTTTTCCTTTGATATTCATTGGGAATTTGCTTTAGGGCTTATAGAGTGCCCCTCGAAAATGATTAAAATTGCACCTGTGGATTTATCAATTCTTTTCTATCTGTAACATAAAATTTGACTTTGTGCTGGCTTTTTCCCTCATATAGTTTCTTGACCAAATGAAAGAAATACTGTATTTGTTTTTAATTCAAACAGGATCAGGACCAGCATGCGAGATTACAACATGAAACCTTTTATAAACGTTGGTGAAATCCTGCCAACATGCTCAACAGTTCTCAATATTAGCTTTTAACTTGACACTTTCCCATAGACCAGGGGTCTGCAACCTGTGGGTCCAGAGCTCCATGTGTCTCTTTGGGCACTCCCCGTTTGCTCATACTGAACCAAATATGAAGCATTTTTATTATATAGGCAGTAAGAAAGAGTGGTTTTAGCAGTTCTTCTCTATGTTTTCATGCAAAATCCACATAGAATATCTACAACGGATGGGAATTATTTTTTTGTTTTGTTTCAAACTATGTGCTTTATACTTTTAGATGGGCTACTTATCTTCATTTTACATATTCATGGAAAGCGGTCACTCAAAATATATAACTTTTTTTCTTTTTTAAAGTTGAATTATTTATTTTGTTGTAAAATCTGAAATTAGAAATATAATTTCGTTTGATTTGCTTAACTTTTGGAATAAAACACTTCATTTAGTACAAATTCATAAAATCTATTTTGGCCAATCAAGCACAATGAAACCATTTAAACCATACTGGATACTGGTTCTTTTGGTAGCATGGCCAGGTGAAAAATGAAATCAACATCCCTGTAAAGCTTGTCAGCAGAGGGAAGCATGAAGTGCCATATAACTTCTTGGTAGACAACTGCACTGACTTTTGACTTGATAAAACATTTTGGACCACCACCAGCAGATTACTTTGCTTCCCAAATCCTCGCTGACAGAGAAAGCTTTGCAGTAGACCTCAAGCTACTTGGATTCTGTGCCTCTCAGTCCTTCCTTTGTACTGTGGGGCCTAGATTTCCAAATTAAATGCTAAAATAACTTTATGTGAATAGATGACCTTGGAGCACTGAGTATCCATTCCTCTTTTTCTTTTGCGCGATCAAACCATTTCTGACAACTGCTTTTCAGGAATAACTTAACATAAGGAAGGCTACAGTTGTAAAAGTCTTATAAATGTAGTCTTATAAATGTCTGTGCGTGATGGTTCTTGAAGCATGGACTACAGAAGCAGTCTACGTCTTCTGTACTCAAGCAAACTCTTGAATGCATTTCTTTTAAATTCTCTCAAGACTAATTAACATTGTTGCTTATGGACCTTTTTCTCCCAAACACTTTTTCCTTCCACTCAACTTTCCATTAGGATGACTGGAAACAGCAATCTGTGAACAGCTAGTCCTCCTTCTGGAGGGTCACAAAATCTGCTGGGCAAATGTCAAATGAGCAGTCTTCTCTGTGACTGTAGTCCATACCATGGCTATAACATAACATTCTTGTATTAAAATTATTGTTTATTGGTGTGTTGTAAAACTCTCACTTTCTGAGAAGCCTAATTTTGGGCTTTAATTACCTGTATCAAAGATAGCAAAAGTAAAGATTTTAAACTTGTCATTGTGTGTCATAAAGCTACGCAATACAGCAGCTTCTCTTTTTAAAATGGATGGTAAAAATGGTAAATAGCTTGTACTTGTGTAGTGCTTTAACTAGTCCGATGACCCCAAAGCGCTTTACATTGCAGTCATTCAGTCAATCAATCATTCACACACACATTCAGACCGTGACGGTGGTGAGCTATGTTGTTGCCACAGCTGCCCTGGAGCAGACTGACTGAAGCGAGGCTGCCATACATCGGCGCCACCGGCCCCTCTGACCACTGCCAGGACCACTTTAATAAGGTATTCTGATGATAGTCCAATTTAATTAAATTAAATTTTATTTATTTAATTTATTAAATGCACCTGTAATACAAATGGCTCATTCCACCCCTGAAAAACTGGCTTCTATAAAATGTTTTAAAGACACAAATTGTTGATACTAAACCTTTTTTTTTTCATTTGCATTTGCAAAAGATATATTATATCCATTTGATTTCAAATGGAAATTTGCTTTACCCATTATTGGTTCACTTAAGATGCAAATTAGCAAATAACATTGTACCAGCACATTTTGCCACTCTCTAGACTGTTAAATCTGGACTTTTCTTTCATTTATTTTTCTTAGGCTGAAAGTGTCAGGAGGGTACCAGCATCGAGCATGATGAAATACGACTTTTAAACTCTGGTGAAATGCTGCACATATGGCCAACAACTCTTAAGTTAGCTTCTAAAACATGGAGAATGCCCAGGAGGACTGAGCCAAGAGTAATGCCTAGGGGGCTATAGAGCCTATATAACATGGAGGAATTACATTGCTGTTTCAAGTCCTCTGTGACTTGCTGCTGTATTACTTCAGCATTACCATCTGCAGTGTCACAGTTACCTGTAGGCAAGTGCAACACAAGATTTTTGCTAAAAGTGTTGCCAAAAGACGAACCTGTACAACCCATCTAGGGCCAAATTAGAGGTGATGTTATTGTAGTTAACTGAGATTTTACCTGAAACTCAAGTTTAACGTCATGGCAATCTGACCTTAATTTGCTGTGAGTTGGCATGCCATGTCGTAGGTAAGATGTGTTTCAGTTAGTTATAATAATAAGTGGACTACATGGTGCCTAACAGTTTCATTAGAGAAAATGTATCACCTATAACAAGAGTGGTGGACAACCTGGTAAATCACTCCTTTCGCTTAAACTGGCTTTTATAAAAAAGAGACTTAAGCATAGGGTTAAGAAAAAGTACAGCAATTATTAAGTTTAGACCAAAACATGGCAATAATTAATAGTTACTATGTTTGTTTTTTTTTTTAAAAAAGGATACATTACATTGCATAAATATTCCTACCCCTTTATCACATGTTCTCATGTTACAATCGCCAAACACAAAGTATCATCATCATCATCATCATCATCAACATCATCATCAACATCAACATAATTGTTAAGTGGAGAAAAAATAATATGGTTGTAATTTTTTTATGTTAAAAATATCTGAAATCAGTATTGTACATCAGCCCACACCTCACTAAGTTAATATCTTGTAAAGCCACTTTTGCCCAGCGGAGCACTGATCTACCGGTCACCTTGTGTTATTTTAATTGAACATTTTTATTATCACTGAGGTGTCGAGCTTCTACTGCTTTTGTTTTAAATTTGCTAGATCAAAACTAAACTCTGAACATGGTATTCACGTCTTGATAGACCTTTGTTCTCCAGGAACCGGCCTCTAGCTCCTGTCAAAATATTTTCTCTGGCACAACTAAGTTGTAGTTAGAAAACAGCCAGCGCTTGTGGTGGTGGAAAGACAAGTAAACTCAAGCACCAGATTAGCACTGTACCCAGATCTGTTGAAAAAGGACTTGTGAGTCTTGCCACGGGTTCTCTATTAGATTATAGGTCTGTACTGTGACTCAGCTATTCTATCATGTGAATATGCTTTGAACAACTCAACTTTAGCTCTTGCTGTGTGTTGTCCTGCTAGAAGCAGCTTTTAACATGTTTTCTTCTAGGTTTGGTTTGCATTAAGCACATCTTTTCCAACCAATTTGGACCTGTTACCCTGTCAATGCTGGAGAAAAGCATCCTCACAGCATGATGCCGCCACCATCATGTTTCAACATGGCAATGGTATATTCACAGTGTTGTGTAGTGTTCGTTTTTAGCCACTCATGATATTTTGCATGTAAGCTAAAGTGTATAATTCACCAAGATTACCATTTATAAAACAGATTAGCTTTGAATGACTTTCAATGTGTTAGAAATTTTGAAAGCCATGTATCATTTCTTACTGCTCTTTTGTTGGTTTGTCTCAAAATTCTTTAAATATACATGAAACTTTGTTTGTACAATGCTCTGTATAAGGAAATGATTCCTTCACTTATTTGTAAACTTCAATTGTAAAAAAAAAAGTCCATGCGGCAAATGTTGTGCCTGGAGGCTTCTTTAAATTCTGTTCAACTATTGACAGCAAACAGGGTTCATTTGGAGGCAAGCGGACTTTCAGTTGCCACCCTCCCAGGAGAGTGTCATTGAGTCATTGAATTGCATCTGACTTGAAATGTGCCTAGAAGGATGGGCCTCCATGTGCTTAAAAACAGCAGCGCTCCAACTACAGGTTGCACAAGTATTAGCCGCCAGAATCGACAAAGACTCCAGGATAGGCATCAAAACCTTTTCAGAAAGAAAAAATGAAATACTGAGTGAAAGGTGCTAGTTACACCAGATTTAAGCCTGTTTGCTGTTGCCATGATCTGAATAACTGAGAATTTGCAGACATGTTTAACTAATCAGCCCACAGTCACCCGGCCGGATGGTTGTTTGTGTTGCACATAGGTCTCACTACCGCTTAAGATCGCCTACGCTGCTGTTACGTGGATGCTAAGTGCAGTTATCAGCTGGGGCAAAAAGAATTGCAGAGAACATGACAGTGTCAAAAGGGTGATAAAACTTTAAACTTTACAGAAAGTAAAGCACAGTGTAGTGCATGTACTGCAAAACTGAATTAGTATTTCATAATAGCACATCTTCGATGCTCCAAAACCTGAACAGCACACATCCACTGCAGCACAAGCAACCCCCCGGCATAAGCGTGTCAATTTGCGACTAGGTCACATGTTTAATATCAACTCACGCTTCAAAAGCACGCCAGAAAGACATATTTTACTGACAGTACACTTTCGTCAACAACAGACGTCTACGGATAGTGATGGGTCACACGCAAAGGTGAAGTTCTGAGGGATGACGCTTTGTAATAAATCAGAAGACCCGGGTAAATCATCAATGTGAGCCAGTTCCCAGTTTTTCTTCTCCTTTTTTGCTGCTTTAGCTCTCACAGTGCTCAACCCCATTTCTGCTCATGGCACAACTTTGTTTTAATTGGTCAGTGTGCAAGCAGCCTATCAGAAGTGAGGATATAGGATCATTCCCTTATGTGAAAACAGAGAGGGGAGCAGACAATTCACTGCTAATGAGATGCCAGATAGCGGTGAGGAGTGTGTGTGAGTGCAACATATTTTGGTTCTTTTCTGGGAATTTGTTTGAAGTTTTTTTCTTAATTTGTGCATTAAGAAAAAAAAGAGTGTAACTTAAGTATAATAGAATGGTTCTATTCTAGTTTAATAACATTACATATTCTGATGTAAAAAAAAGTATCTCTTTAACATTCAGCATGCAATATGAAAGAGACACTTTTTTGTTTGTTCCCATTTTCACTACAGAGGCACTGAGCACTCTATAGCTGTTAAGTCAGTCAGAAACGGCTGCGCTTTTGCCACGCTGATGTATTTTTATGCAGCTGCACATGCATCCTTTTCTCCAAATGTTCAAGTGTACACTAAAGACGTGCTATGTGATTGTATTTTAACCAATAAAATTGTTTTCTTTTTTTTTTTTTAAAAAGGAACTGAATTATTTGTTTACATGCATTTTCTTTTTTGCATATTTCTATTAGCCTGCTCAAAAATAAATGAGTAATCGAGTGAAATATCTAGAATGTGGCAATTTTCTATCAGTTTTCTCGATTAATTGTTAGAATTGCTGCCCTACACTGTAACTCAGCCCTAAATTATATTCACGTATTGTATTTGTTACGAGCATCTAGCAAATGACAGCACCCTTGCATTTTTTGGTATGCAATCTTTTCTTTCTTGCCTCACCACCTGGTTGACAAAAACATTACTATATTCTTTGTCCAGAAAGAACTTCTACTGCAAATTAATTTGTGCTAAAAAGTGTTTGGATCCAGGGAAACCATATTGATTTTTAAGCTTCCGAACCTGCTGCTTTTTCCGTGCAGAAAAAAAGGCACTGCTGAAGGTTTTTCAGAGAATGAAAACCGTCCATGTTTCTTGAACACAACAACAACTTTACCATTGTCAACACTGTGAAGCTAGTGACACCACCAGTGTCAACATTTGTTGACAGCATCTGACGTTGCCATGCCAGTTGTGTCAAACTATGTTTATTTATACTTTAATGCTTGTTTACTTGCAAATCACTGGGGGCTGAATTATTTAGCAAATCACCTCAGCCGTGTGTATTTATCTGTGTCTGAAAAACAAAATTAAAAAGTCCCCGGTGTGGAATTCACAAGCATCCTTGACACCTTGACATATATACCCAGGTGGGTTTTCCCAGGGCACTCAGTGGCTCTCATCTCTCGGAGCCCTATTGTTGCTGTCAGGCTTGGGACTTCTATTCAGAGACTTTCCTCCTGAGGCAACAGGCTCTTTGGGCAAAAAAAGAGACCACAACAATCAACACGACAAACTGCACTGGTTCTCTATACAAAGTAAACAGTCGTGGGAAAAGCCACAAGCACTCGCGTGCAGAAAAGAGGGAAATAATGCTCTTTGTCGAGTAAAAATGTTCTATTGTAAGGTTTTCAGTCAAACTCAAAAGGTCAGCACTACATTAGCTAGAAGCGAAACCCTATGATAACCCCGAACAACTGACAACAGTCTCCCAGCATGAACAATTATATGACAGTGTGACCATGACCATCCTTAACAACCTTTCTGCAACCGTCAGGGACAGGGAAATCCTGGGGTACAAACCATCTCTGCTAGAGAAGTGCAACTGAACTTTGTGTGTCTTCCAGTGGGAGTTTTCTTTCTTTTAATACAGCCACAAAACAGTGCATATATATACCGTAAATGGTAGCAATATTCCCATGCAGCAAAAAGATTGCTAATCCTCTAGGTGGATTATATTGTATGCTATCTATTCCCTTGTATCCCTAAGGTCCTCTCACCTGACAACAATGCATACCTCTGAAGTCATGATGTCAACACATGATCAGTCAAGGATGCTTCCATTTACTCCGATACTCCCTATCAGTAGGAAAGTTTGTTTATTCCACTCTTTTTTTCCTCCCTGCTCTCTCTCCTCTAATCCCCAAACACAGACTCACATCCATCCTTTAACTTTTTTATTCTCTAGTTCCTCTCAACGCTTGACAGAGTAGAGATTCTTAATCCCCCCCTCTATTACTGATTTAGGCCAGTAGTTGATTGAAAACTGGAAAAAGTGCTACAGCAGTCTCCTACGCTATCCGGGGGCTTTTCACACTACTTAGAAAGCACCATACGTGGTGCCGAGGAGGGTTCAGGGATGCCTGGAGACCCTGCATTTCAGGCATGAATGCCTTCAGAGGGTAAACAAATTCTACAGACCAGGACAACTGTCAGACACTCTCTTTGAATGAAATCTGAAGAGAACTGCAGGAGGATTCCCATTAAAACTCCTTTGGTTGCACCAGGCACATAATCTGTCTCTCGCACGGAAAAAACAAACAAAACAAAGTACTTTTGTCATTTTCCATCACAACAACGTAAATAAAAAAAGGGAGGACTTGCAAAGCGAGGCTAAACTACCATAGAGACATGCACACACAGACCCACATTCTTGCACAAAGCCTAATCTCCCTCACATCTTATTAACTGTTCTCTCTGAAGATGTATACAGGCTGCCGAGAGACTAGCTTCCAATTTAGCAAAGCCAAGAGCTTCTTAATGGGCTTTGAAGAAAAAGAGAAAAACGGCAGTCGGAAATTTTATATTGACATTTGCAGGCCGAGGACTTTAACAGTGGTATTCTGACTCACTAAGGCGCTAATGTCATTCTATTATTTAGTGATTACATCTGGAATTGTTGCTACATTTGTTTTTCTAAACTTGCCCAATATTTAAAGCAGTAATAAATCACTGGAACATAGAGAATGATGATTATACGCTTTTATTATGGAACACAGACATGTGACAACACAGGATTAACTAGGGTTGCCATTTTCCTTGGTTTTTGAAATTACTTTTGTTTTAATATGGGGTTCTGCAAAATCCATGACATCGTAAAATGAAGTCTTATTTTATTATTGTGCCAATAAGTGTTGTAAAATTATTTACTTTAAATAACGCAGACATTTAGAAACCTAACACTTTGTTTAATCTTTGCTTCATACGGGGGTCTCAAAAGGTTTTCAACATCAGTATAGAGGAAAAACCTGCAAGCCAGCAAACACAGATCATTGAGGAAAATGCAGGCAGAGTCAAAACATCAGTGACTCACAAAAGAAACGTTTTTTTTTTTTTTGCTGTATTGTCTAGCATCTAATAACTGTTCTGATAGGAGAAATCAAATAAGGCTGCTCTGGAATGAACCCCAAAGGTAGCTGTTATTCTTGAGGAGGGAAATCTAAAACTCAGGCAACACACTATTAGAAGCTGCAGCACATCAAGCCATTTTATTTGAAGGCTGTGGAAAAGAGCCGGGTCCACCCATGAGGCTCCCAGCTGCTCTGCGTGTAAGTAGATGTTGATATTAACAGCAAAGCTTCGGAGAAGGAGCGCCGTGGCAGGAGCCTGACTGAAGCATTCAGAAGCAGCTGTGTTTCCGAACAAAGAGCTGACAATCACACTGCATTGTGTGCGTGACAATGAAACTAATGTCCCACACACAAGCACGGGGGTGGCAGGGGGTGAGGCGTGCGGCTCTGTGACATGCCGTCGTGTTGGGGGGGGGGGGGGGGTAGTACATCAGCAACACGGAAAGTCGCAAACCTGGTGGAATCTAATGAAGTTGTCCAGCAGGGAGTTTTATAAATCACCTTTTAGGCTTCGTTCAGAGAGCTTTTGCAGTCTGAAAACTAAAGCTAAGATTACTGGGCTGTCACTATCTGAAGTCAGTGAGAAAGCTAAAGCACTTACTATGACTTCAGCTAAAAGAGACACCACCGTGAGCACCTGATTGTGTTAGAAAAGGGAGAAGAAAAGTCGTAAAGAAAGGGAAGACATATAATTACTCAGTTCTTGTACGCGTAAAACTGTTTCTATAGTTTTTCTTTTTTTTCTTCCATACCAATCTCAATCATAAGACCCAAAATAGCAATCGGGAGACTAGTGAGGCATTTTCATTGCAACAGATACACACCACATGCCTGCAGCCACTGCCTGTATAGATACTGTGCAAAGTTTTGCTCAGTAAGTGAAATACGCTACGATACTTGCAAAAAAAAAAAAAAAAAAAGACTTATTCAATGTCAGTTCCCTGAGGTTTCCACGGTATGGCTGTATATTATATTTTTTATGATGCAGACTTTGGGCACTTGGATCAGTCAAACAGAACAAGCTCATTGTTGGAAGATGGTAGGACTAGAATTTAGATATTTAATTTTTAGATTGTTACGTTGAGGAAAATGACAATGATCAAAAACTGAAAAAAGTTGTACATACAAAAAACAGAATAATTTTCTTCCACTTGTAAAATCGGGGGTAGCAATTGCTCCATCATTTAGGCAGCTGTTACCACAACTCCACCATTAGGAAAGCGGCTGACCTCCGTCAAACTCAGACGAAGTCTGTCAAATTAGCTATCATCTCGATCACTAATCAGCAGCATATGATGGTGAGTTGATGCGCTCAGCGATGGGCTGACGGGTGTGAGGTTTTTGTCCTGATCCGTTAGCAGCTTTTCCGATATTTGGGCTACTCCCCCCGGGGAGCGGCATTCACCCGTTTTTGACAGCAGCTGTGAGAATGGCAGTATTTTTGAAAATTTCTTCAATAGAAATATAGAAAAGTGAAATTATGGGAAAAATATTTCCAATTAGTGTTGCATTATACATTTCCACTTTCATATTTTAAAACAAACTCAAGGCTGCTTGTGTGTGTTGCCTAACAATGAAGCTCGGCTGGTGAAGTGATTGGCCTACGCTAAGAGAAGCTGAAAGCCCGAGGTAACCCCATTTGCAGAAGAAGAAAACTTGTGTGTTTTGCATATTTAGGAAGAACAGTGACACGACACAGCAGATGATGGATCGAAGAGTGCTAAATCAGTGCATGTAAGTAATTGAAAGCTTCTAGCTCAGGCCTGCATCTTACCTGTATTTATGCAAAGTGTTATTTGGAAGCAACACACTGTAAATAGACAAAGCCTATCTACAATACATAAAAAATAAAACAATTTGGTCACAAACTCATCATACATTTTGAGCCTGAATGTAGCCAACAGACCTAATGTTGTGAAATTCTAAGCAGATGAGGAATGTCAGGCAAGATGAAATAATACTCAAAGGTTTGCAAAATCAGATATTAAAATGTCTCAGCGCTTCACAATCACTTACAAGAAATACCAAACCTCGGGCATGTCTCTGAAATCCTCCCTGAGATAAATGACCAAGTTCTCTATGGGAACCGCCCGCAGAACATTGTGAGGTCAAAATCCTGGAAACACCAGATGGATTTTTCTTCTTTAAGGGCTGTCAAACTAAACAATAACAGCTGCACAAAAGTCCATGTTCTGCATCCGAATGCATCAAGGAAATCAAAAATGACTGAATTAAATTATTAAATACATACCAGATACTTGCCAAGGGATAAAATGCTTGGCAAAAACATTGCAGTTGTGTAAAACGGAATGCAAAGTAATGCTTTTTTAACATTCTCGACATCTGTGGGAATCAGGCTGCAATCACTTTGCAATGAGCGAAAGCCGTTATGCAAGTATTTATGGTGCTTTTATGATGTCAAACACAATTGATGTAAAGAAGACTTAGAGAGTCCTATACCACAAAAAACATTTAACATTTTCCCCCTTTACTTAGTTTGTTAATTGTAACTTGCAACCTTCTGCACAATAAATACCCTACTTACACTGATCATTTTATTTAGTTTTCCTGCTGTTGATAAGGTAGAAATTACTTTTGGAGTAGAATGCAAGATTCCTACTGAACTGCAAAGACAGCAATGCAGACATGTACTGCTTTCTGTCGTTTACGTAGTTTAATGACGCACATGTATTTGGACTTGTAAGACCTTGGAATATTATGAATCCCTATAATTAATACAGCCAGAGTGCGCAAAGAAAAAGCATATTCTCATCACTGTCCAACTATTTTGAGAGCGAATAAGGCGGCTCTATGATCATTACTGCCTGACGCTGGCAATTACCAGCGCTGGGTCTCTATTTTCCCCGTGAGCCGCAGTGGAAGGATTAGATTCAGGTCCCTCCACTTCCTTTCAATACTCTCTCGCGAAGCGTGAGTGTGTTTACTGGCCAATCTCTTTTCTTGCTTTGACCATAAATGTGATTACCGCCACGCAAGAGATAATAAAATCCCCTCCATATATCCGGCGGAGCATCCAGCACGCATTAAAAACCCGAGCCGTGGAGCCTTGAGGAGTATCGAAATGAAAAGGAACTCGACAAAAGCGGAAAACAAAAAAGGCATTCATGTTGAGGGCAGACAGCCCCCTGCTGGTAAATATGATTCACTATTAGCCAAATCCAACCTAAGAAGCTCCACGATGTTCTGTTGAATGCGAGCAACAGGTATGCTGCCGCTTCCCGAAGAAAAGGTGTTTGTTATTTATTGTTTTCACCGTAATATTCCCATTCAAAAAAATAAACAAATAAGACAAAATCTGAGTAACTGCAATAAGTGAGTTTTGCTGTTCAGTAAACTAAGAGAACGCTTTATGGAAATGGCATCCCTCCATTAATGCCAAAATGCTGGAAAAGTTTAAATGTGTGCAGGCTGAACTGGTTAGTTTTTGTTAATCAGCTATTCCAGATATAATCTCTGTGTTGCACTTATCTAAAAAAAAAATTACAAATAAAAACAAGGGCTCCCTTTAGCTTTATCTGCATAAAGTAAAAAGGAGAAACAGCCCTAAATCTTCAGATCACCCCGGGGTCTCTTCTAGATGGTAAATCCATTTTTTAAAAGTCAGCTGGACAGAAAAATCAATGAAATCCCGCCTGCCGTGATTTATCACTGACTGGTCAGAAAACTGAGCGGATAATGAATTTTAAATAGCGAGGAAATCCTCGACTGTATGGCAGCTCTATAGCTCATCTATAAAGGGCGACAATCGCTCTGGGTTTGTTACACTTTGCAGCATCGTTCGCTTCAGTCAAAGGCAGACGGGACGCACAACCAGTAAACTCCTGTTTGAGTGTTATTGTACGAACAGCGAGGACAGTCAAAACACACAGAAGGTGCGAGGAAGACGCACAGCTCTTCATCAAATTGTTGAATCTGAGGGGGAGAGATGACACGTGGCTGTGGGCCAAAGCGCACCGATGATGTGTCAGTGTCGCCTACCTGATACTTCCTGATGAGGTACATGGAAGAGGCTGAATCCTTTCGCGCTATAAGCTTGTCTAACCTCGCTACAGCTCCGCGCTTTGCTTTCTCCAGCAGATGACAGGGACAGCACCGACAGAGTACATAAGGTGACCTGCAGTCTCCACATCGCACACATCAGTGAAATCCTTAGGGCGAGAAAAAAAGATGTCTCGCAAAGAAATACGAGCCCCGTTGAAATGAGAGAAATCCAAAGGCTTTATTGGAAGATTTTTTTTCTAGAAGCGAGCACGGTGTCAGGTGGTGATTTGAAAAGAAGATAACTCCTCACTTTAGATACTGATGCGTCCGCCTCATCTTCCCTTGGAAAAGAAAGAAGAAGTCCAGACTATATACTCCGTGAAGGCAAAAGGATCCTGGTGCAACCTGCTGGTGCTCGGTGTGGCAACAACTTCTCTCTTGCACAGCTGTCCTGTCTTTATGACAGCGAGAGGGAGGCAGAATGCATCGGAGACGCGCGCTGCACAGCGAGCAGAGCGCACAAGGGCAGGGCAAAACGCGGAGTGGAGTGGCTCGACTTTAGCAGCCCGCATCCAGGGGCGAGCGCATGTCCTTTCGCTTTATGCACCCTTGGTCACGCACAGTCCTGCGCCTTAGAGGTGAAACACGTGTCGGGGTTGCTGTGGGGCGCTGTGAGAGGACCGTTGAACAGACACACAAGTTGTCTCCTTTGATGTTACCAAGCCCAGTGACTCACAACAACCCCCTGCTTACTGCTCTGTGTCTTTTAATGAAACTTGGTGATGGGGCTAATTAATTTCCGAGCGCAGGCGCGGGCACACGCACGCACACACACACACACGCACACACACACACACACACACACACACACACACACACACACACACGCACGCACACACACACACACACACACGGACACATCCTTGTTTAAAGTGCTCAGTGAGGACCGTGCCTTTTTTGTCCATAGACTTCCATTCATCTTCAAGCCTTTCTATGGCCTAACACGACCCTAACCCTAACCTTTTACCGGTTTATACCTAACCTAAACCTAATTGAAACCATAGTGTTAACCCTAACCCCTAGCCCCGAATAAAAGGGACGACCGACAAAAGGTCCTCTCTTTACATCAAAGTCCTCACTTTACTAGAAAAATAAGCAAAAAGTGCTCTCATCCAGCTGCAAGTACAAGAACACACACACACACACACACACACACACACACACACACACACACACACACACACACACACACAAACCAAGTTTGTTTATTTTCTAAGGACTTTAACACTTCTGTTGCCATCCCATCTATGCAAAGAAAATTCAACTTTTTTGTTTGTTTTGCTTGTTATGTTGAAGTTGTGTTGGACAAGCGAGAGAATGGATATGGCTCTCCACACAGAGCAGCATGGCCTGCAACGATATCAGGGGTATTTTAGGGGTATAAACAGCTGCAGGAGGACGCATGTGTAGCTGCTGCTGTTACATCTGTGATATTTCGCGGCATTTGTGAACACACAAATGCCGCGAAATATCATCTTGCAGGCAAGATTACATGGCGCTTGTTGCTTACAAGGTTTTGTTTTGATACCATGTCTTTTACCAAAAATTTGTAGGCGTGCTCTAGGTGTCCAATCAACTTGGAAAGTTCTGCTGAATGTCCCTCCCTTCCCCGAATGGATTTGATAGGAGCAGTCCCAGGTGGATGATGTGTAGAACTAAACAGAGAGTGCTACACATTATTGGTCTGACTTGCCAGGTTAGGAGGTTTGTGCGTCACTCTTTTGCACCACGTAAGTATATATAGGAAAATCTGACTTTAACTCATGCCTGGCTGACAATGAAGATGTGAAGTCAGTAGCTGCTTTGAAGCCTCTGGGTCAACACAATTTGGTCACCAAATTTTGAGGCTAGGAGTGCAGAAGAAAAGGCAAATTTATTTAGTCCTTTAGACAAAATTAAAAGACAATAAAATACCAAAAGGCTTCATGCTTTGCTTAAAATCAGAGTTTAAAAGCGTTGCATAACAGGAAACAAGTGTTAAAATTCCAGTGTCATCATCAATCTCTCCCTTCACTGCAGTGATTGGGCAAACAGTTCATCAATGAGATTTGAAAGCTGTAGTAAACAATGTTTTCAATCTGGGTTCAAGGGAACCAAGAGTTTCTGTACATGTAAGGTTTTCAGGGAGTTCGCTCCAGTGCTGAGGTGCAATAAAACTAAATGCTGCCACCCCTTGTTTAGTTCTGAGTAAGCAGATCTCTGATGACCTGAGGGGTCTACATGGATTGTATGGGCAACGGAGAAACATGTGTCAACCCAAGACCTATTAGTAGTTTAGAGACCAGCAGCAGAATTTTCAGATCTATCATTTTACAAACTCAGAGCCGGTGCAGGGATTTAACAACTGGTGTGATATGTTCAATTTTCCCGTTGCTGGTAAGGACTCTGGCAGCAGCATTTTAAATGAGCTTCAGCTCCCTTATAATTTTTTATAAGAGAGCTTCTTTTAAGACACACACACAGAATAAATATTAAGTTATTGCATGCATCCCTTTTGGATTCTGTGGGGTTTTTTGCACAAAAGGAAGGGTTCCCCATGGAGGTATTCATTCAAGAACCGCCACTGCTCATCACCCTATTTCTTATTTATTAATTTTTTTGCAGCTGTAAAATCAAAACAAAACTAATCCAGATGGCCAATACGTAATTCTTGTCATAAAAAAGGTTAAACTGGCTAATGCATACTTTCTAGACTCTGGCTCAAAAACCATTTATTTTTTGTTCAGTCATCAGCATTTGATTATTTAGCAGATGTAATTGCTTAAATTTTCCACAATGCTGTACTTGTGTTGCCACAACAAAATAATTATTTTAACTGATCTGAGCTTCTTTTTCAGGTCCAATCTCTGACAAACTGCACTGTCTGGACTGGTTGTAAGAACAATCTTATGTTTGCAAGTTTTCCAAATTGGACTATATTTCAAGACAGCAGCAGATTTAGATCCAACACTGAGGAAGGTGGTTTGACACGATTTAGCTTCACTGACCACATGTGTCTGGCAACAAGCCATACTCTGTGGAGCAGAATGATGCTTAGTTAATTATGACAGTAAAGGAATCGTGTTAGAGAGACATATAGTTTTGGCGTTGCACAAGATCCAATATTAACTGTGCCTTGCAAAAGTATTTATACCTACTGACGTTCTCCACATTTTGTCACACTGCAACAGTAAACTTCAATACATTTCCTGTTCGCTTTATGTGAAAGTCTAACACAAAGTAGTTCACGCTATGAAGAGAAATAAATTATTTATTAAACCCAATACAGCCAACTGCCTTCAGAAGTTTGCTAATAAGTAACCGGAGCACATCTGTGTGTAATTATAATTATTTAAGATTGAAGCAAGCCCTGTGATGGACTGACCACCTGTCTGGGGTGTGCCCCGCCTCTCGCCGGGTGACCGCTGCAGATGGGCACCAGCCCCCTTGCGACCTCGAATGGATGGGCGGGTATAGATGATGGATGGATGGAAGGAATGCTGAAGCAAAAGCATTTTGCTGCAGCATTGTTCTATTTAATAATCCAAGTTGGGGAGGAGCAGGGCACTACTGCAAACCTAAAAACACATGGCCGTCCCCTTAAAAAGACAAGCCGAGCAATATAAGATAAGGTAAGATAAGACTTTATTAATCTCACAATGGAGAAATTCATCCGTTACATCAGCTCATGTAACATAGAACAAAATTAAGAATAAAGCTATATAGATAAAATAAAATAAAAACACAACTAAATGAAAAAACAGAAACTAATTATGTATACTATTTATACTAAGGAAAGCATTATTCAGAGAAGCAGCCAGGAGGCCCATGCTAAGCCTGCAACCGCTGCATAAATGCACGGGTCCGGTGGAAAAGTATGTCAATTGGACAACAGGTAGTTGTACAATCCAGATCTTTCTGAAAGAATGACAAGGAGAACGCCATACAAAGTTCAGTTTGCAGTTTGCCCAAAGCCCTGTGGATAACACACCAAGAAGGTCAAAGTAAATGTTATAGTCAGATGAGGTTATAATGAAACTTTTTGACCCCCATGCAAAATGCTATATAGTGGAAATGTAACAACTCGATTCAGCTTGACACACCATCACCATGGTAAGGCATGGTGGTAGCAGCATCATGCCTCGGGGAGACTTTTTTATAGTTGTAATGAGACAAAATGGAGAAAGGTTCTAGGGGCATGAGCACATCCTGCAGCACGTCACATCAGAATGATTCTTGCATAGTTTCATAGAACTTTGCTCAAAATTCCAACAGCCTTTGAACATAAACCACACAGAATCCAACCCATAGTATCTAGACTTCATGCTCTGTTCTGTATAAACAATCCTGCAGTGTGTTTTTATGGTTTGGGAAGTTATAGTACTGGGTTATTATAGGCAATTTTAAAATGCTGTGTAAGTGCAATGAACCGGTTATTCATGGTTGCGAGCTGCAAAGGGAAAATCTGGATAGCAGAGCTACGTTTGGCAGTGGAAATTAATAGGCATAAGATATTTGGGGAATTATAGCATTGTGATTCCTTACGGGGTGATACAATATAACATTTTGCTCCAGCTAAGCCTGATAGATATGACAATTTTCTGTTCAGACTGTGGACACATAAAGGCACTCTCCACACTGCAGCAGTTTTCTGCTATTTAAAATGGCTCCATCTCCATTTATAAATTCTGGACATTAGGGATTTTGAGACCTCGTTATCTTTCTGTAAAACGTGGAAAGCATCATGACAACCTCAGTCTCCAATAACTGCTGTACTCTAGCACCCCCCCCCCCCAAGATAAAATAAAATAAAAAAGGCTGTAATCTCACACATCTGAAAGTTGGTAATGAATAATTATTGATCGGATTTAGAACAACTTTCTGTTCAATTTGCAGAGGTTTTATATTATTATAGTATCACAACAACAGGCAGCCAGTACATACATTGCCTTGCTAAAGTCTCCATTACGCTTAATTTTCCACATGTTACATTACAGCCAAATGACATGTGCAATGCGTACTTTGTTTGGATTTATTTGAAAGAATAAGAAAAGATTGCAAAATTGTGAAGTAAAAGGAAAATAATATACAGTATCAATGTGTTTTATAAGTAAAAATACTCCAAAATAAAAACCCACCCAACCAATTCTCGTTAGAGGTCACCTTATTAGTTCACAAAGTCCACCTGGAAAATCCAGCTGTTCTGGTAAGCAGGCCATCAGACAGCCTTGCTTGGGTCCTGGACAAGATGATCTTACAAGGATCCTCATCCATGCCATTCTGTAACTAGTAGAACTTTAATGAATATTTATCATTAAAAGACATTGTTCCTTCTGCATTTTATCTCCTTCCATTTTCTCCCCTACTCTCCTTATCCCTTCTCCTCTCTCCTATCTGCTCCATATGTTAGATTTTTTTAAATTTCGCTCCTTAGGACAAGTTCAAAATTATATTCCTGTCATTTAAAACTAACCGTGACCTAAATCAATTAGTTCAAGTAAATTAATTTCAAAGGGTCATTTATAGCCTGGCAAGCCAGAATGATAATGTTTAACACTCTTCGTTCTACACGTTATCAATCTGGGTCTGTTCCTATCAAATTAATTTAGGAAAGGAGGAACATTCAGCAGAATTGTCCAAGTTGATTCAATAAATACCTAGTGCCCACCTACCATAGGTTGGTTTTAGCCAATCGTGGTATCAAATGAAAATGTGAGCTGCAGTCCATGACCATCAAGGATGGATAGTCATTAGATTTTGCTGGAATTGACTGAAATCTTGCTTTTATGTCAACTCTACAAAAGAAAAAATCAACCGGTTCCATTCTATATTACAGACAAGGACAAACCACAGGGGATATCATAGTTTTAAGGGCGCACCTCATGGCTGATCCAGATAAATGGCTGTAGTGCCAAGTGACAGCGACAAAAGTTGAACATTGTTCAACTTTCCTGTGTCGCATCACAAGCAGCCTGGGCACGTTCATGTGTATGAGCTCAAAATTTCACACATGCAAATTTTGCCGGTCACTTGGCCAAAGGAGGGCCAGCGATTGTCGCCTAATCACACAAGTTCCATAGGAAATGAATGGAGAGGGAGGGACGTCGTTCCCCGTGTGTCGAGCCCATAATACTGCAACGTGATTGGCCCGAACTAGTTTTGGTTCGGTCACAAACGGTTGAAGTGGGAGCGGTACAAGATGGATTCTCGTGTGTTTTTATACACACAAATACAATGAGAATTCAGCTTGTGGGCAAGATTAAGTCATTTCTATTTTTTATTGTTTTAATAAAGAAACATACAGTTTCTGATGCATGCATCTCAAGGTTTAATACATTTTCCCCATTTATGAATATCAATTTTGTACTTTTTAATTTATATTATTTTGGAACATTTAGTTTCCCATGCTTGCTGGGTGGTCCAAATCGTTCTTATTTAAGGCTCCTGCTTGTTTTACATGTTTAGATTACAGCTCCAAATACCATGTGCCCAACCTTTCCTTGGCACTTCATGTTGTAGAGCATTATCTTCATTACATTCAGGACCCACCGCTCACCTCCAACCAGGCAGTGAGGACATGCCTGGTAGTAACTTTACCAGTCTCTAATTGTTACCTATCGAACCTGTTCTAATTATAACTTCCAGTAGCAAATATACACAACACTTTTCTGTCCGAAGGGGATAATGAGAGATGTCTATCTCAAGAGAGAAAGATAATGTGCATTTCAGAAAAGAGAAGACTGCATCTGTAGTGTTAGCGATGAGGAAAACTGGATTGTTCTGTATTAAGATTAAGAGATAACTTCGTTTTTCCCTGCTGTGTATTGTGAAGCGCAACAGTCACTGAATACAGAACGTTTAGCTTTCATTATGACTTCTCTCAGAAGTGTATTTTCAATGCTTTGAATTCCCTTTTTCCATCTCAACCCTTTTGTTCAGTTTTACCATTAATATTCTGAATAAAAAGGGCTTTTGTTTTGTTTTACTCTTTGGGGAAAGGTGGAATATATTTAAATTATGGAGTAAAAATTGTCAGTTATTTGTAGATAAACTTATACTGCAATTCCTATTTGCAGCCGACAAACATTACATTGCTACGATACTAAGTTTGTCTTAAAAGTTGTTTCTTAGAAATGTTTTTTCTTTTGTTCCACAGATGTGCATATTTTTAATTAAGAAGAATTTAAGAGAAAATACTGAAATATTTAGAAACGTCACCATGATTTAGTCTAATTCAACGGAAGAAATTACGAACGCCGCATGTTGTCTTGTCAGTATATTCCATTTGTTCCTGTATCTCAAGGGCACAAAGAAATAATTGAAGCACTTATAGCAAATAACTTCTGCAACATAGCAATGTTGCCACGTCCCCCCAACACACTTGAAAGGTGTTTTTCTAGGACTGTGAAAACAAAGCTCTAAAGTGATTAAAGTGTAAATTTTTCCTATTCCAAACGCAAACACATCTAAAGTTGTCAACAGTGACAGCAGAGTTTTTATCACACTTCTCATTTTTGAAGTTACTCTCCGCACATTTTCTGGTGGGGACAGGTGAGGATTGCAGGCAAACTAATCCAATTGTCTATTCTTTCACTGATGTGCATTTTTAATTAGTGCAGAAAAGACGTTCCTTTAGGGAAGATGTCTTCTCGAAGCTCCATGATTTGCCTTAACGCCACTATTACAGAAGTGCAAATTACCTTTGCTAAGGGCACTGACACAACCTATGCCATCGCAGTAGCTGGTATTGACGCTTTTTGCTGGTGGAAGTCCAAACGTCTTTTTTTCATGTGTGTTTGGATCAAAACCCAGAACTTTCATTACTTCCAATGAAATATCTGAAATACTAATTTGGCTAGTTAAAATTCAAGTCTCTAATGTTTGATGATCAATCCCAGAGGCTTTCGACCACAGTGATTTTAACACTCCCTCTGGATAAATTAAAATAAGAGAAAACTTGAAAGATCTCTGAAATCTCACTGGGGTCTGGTTTCTGTACCTTAGCCTTTTAGGCACTGAAACTTTTCAAATTCTTTGGGCATAATAGTATGCATGGTTTGGGTTAAGTATACTAATGTCTTTAACTGTTTTATAAGAACATTGTTTTAGAAAATTAATCTCATTTGTTATGGCGGGGTTTTAGTGCCAAGACCGCCCCATAATTTACTAATTTGTAGAGTCTAAATACTTTTTTGTTTGTTGAATATGTCTTGGCAACTCAAAATCGCTGCTGATTTTATCTGATCATGTCAGTAACTTAGCCAGAGCAGCAGAAAGTAAACTATTTGTAACATGTCTTCTACTAAAGAGATTATTTTTAAATTTTAAGTCTATGATTCTCCTTTTTCATTGTGCTGAATTCGAATTCCTTACTTGAATTTACATCTCACCAATATCTAGTAGGTTTTATTTGATAGAGGATTTTAGTGATCGTCCTTTACTATTCCACCATTATTTCTTAAATTAAATCACAGCTATTTAATCTCCAAATATGGGCTTCCCTTGATGCATTCCATCTATTTTGGATAAGGAATTGTTAGTGAGGCAGGATAGTCCAGGAATAAACATATTCTTCCCATTCACCATTAGCTTTCCCTGCTTAGCATTGTAACGGCTCTAATAAGCCCTTGCTAATGAGGCCTTGAGAGGATGGCCAGAAGGTGATCCCATCAGTGGATCGATAGCTCCCCACGAGGAGTCAGCACCGGGTTCATCATGACTCATACTCACAGCACAGCAGGGGGAATGAGTGCCTTTATCATCCTGGCGTTATGCTTCCCAAAAGTGATAATTGTTAGAAATGCAATTTGGCTTTCCTAACAACCAATTAATGATGTAGACTTTTGTTTTCATTTGAAATTTTTATCAAGCCACTCAAGCTAATGTGTATACCTCAAGACAGACCAAGCAATCAGTCAAAACCTGTAGATAGAGGATCTGTCCAGTAGAAACTAAGAAGGAAAACGTCCTACTGGTTGTATTACATTGTGCTTTTTGGTTCAGCACATGCATGGATGAATGAAACTATTTCAGGGGAAAAGGACTTGAATTATTATTTTCACTCAACCTAAACTATGCCTAAATAAACACATAAAGACCAGCAGAAAAGAAGCAAAGAAAAAACATTTGACCTGTGTAACACAAGTGAATTAGAGGCTTGTAACTATCCTTATGAATATTGTATATGTATGAGTTAAAATATAAAGTTTTCAATCAAAGCAAACTTCCAGCTGAGTGGAATGCAATGTCATGACTGAAACGTAAGGAATACTGTAGGAAGATGAAGAATAAGGTCACTTTGTTCACATTAGTACAGCAAGCAAGGAGATGAATAATTAATCTGTTATTTATAATTCATGGATGTTTAAGACAAATATGCACAATTACCTGTGACGAGGAGGCAGCGCTTTATTTTACTAGACAGAGGACTTTTGGCTTTTTGGTGTGTGTTTTTTTTTCCATTGTCATGCACATATAGAAATATATGGTACTCGTCCTGGGTGTCATATCTTATAGAAATGACCATCCATTTATTGATTTACTGATCTACTTTACTCGGGGGTTTGTTCAAAGAATGTGTTTGTAGCTGTAAACTAAACACAGCAACCATACTGTTGTTTTGCAAAGTAGTTATCCTCTGCTTTCATGGTGATGTCTGCATTTTCAGAGACTGTAACTCAGAAATAAAATCTCTAACAAATCTAGTTAGAAATCCTAAGACTATGTCCACATTAAGAAGATATTAAAGATACTCAAATACAAGCTAATAAAGTAATATTCTAAAATGGTCTTAACAAACACAAAAAAAGAAACACAACAAAAAAAACCTAAATAATATAATTCATTTCAGCTATACAGTAGACTTTTAGTGCTGATTTCAGTATGAGACAATGTCACATTCCTCCGCTTGTGTAACCCAGAAAATTATCCACTCATCCCTTGTCTATACTTGCTTATCCTTGCAGGGAGGACAAGACAAAAAACAACAACAACAAGGCAAGTTTATTTATGTAGCACTTTTCAGGAACTAGACGATTCAAAGTGCATTGGACAAGGGGCCCGATGCCTAAAGCCGGGCTCACAGTGAATACAGTGCAGGTACGTTGCCGGTGCCGCAAGAAACCCAAATCATTAAAACCAGTGTATACATGCATATCAGCCACGGTGTGGTTGCAGGTCTGGTTAGCGAAGGCTGTGCGGCGCTGCAAGAATCTCAGCAAAAAAGAAGGGGGTTACGCAGGGAGAAGCCACACATGTATAGGGAGAGCATGCGAAATCCATGCAGAAAAAGCCCAGGCCAGGATTCAAAAGTGGGACCCTTTTGCTGCAAGGCAGCAGTGCCAACCAATGTACTGTCAAGAAACCTTGTTTTGAAAATCAGTTAGGTCATAAAACAACATCCCACTTGTAACATCTTGCTCATAGCCAGACTGCAATTCAATGGATCCATAACACAAACTACCAACGGATTTGATGCCAAAACCAATCCAAAGTGACATTTTGCTTTATCCATTAAATTGTACAGTTTTCTTTACTTCTGGAACTTATTTATTATTTCTAACAAGTATCCAGCAGCCCAAGTATTGCCCCTGCTTACTTTCAACATGCAGTGCCCCCCTCCCATAACTCCCTCTATATAAAATCAAACATGGCCTGAAGAGCATGCTGTGATTACTCCTTTCAGATGAAAGAACACAATCAATATACTCTGCGTGCTGTCCTAAACTTTAAATCCCAGCATGCATGTTAAAAGTAGGTAAGATATTTCCACACATCATAGAAAAGGTTATGTCAGAATAGCCTCAGTTCACTGTTGACAAGCAGTGATTAGACCAACCTTGAGGTAATATATTACTTACGCCTGGAATAGCTGTCCACCACTACATAAAATATGCATTGATGCATTACATTGTTGCATCCTACACCCTGAATTTTGATTTGCTTGAAGTGAGGTTCTGTGGAGGTTCTGGTTAGTCAATTCTGTTGGAAAAAAACAAAAAACAAAAAAAAACAGAAGTCTGAGCAAAGAGTCCAGCCATTGGCTAGTCTGACTGGGGTCAGCTGTCAAAGAGGGTATTTTAAAGAAGCTGCAGTCTCAAAACTTGACTCTAGCACACTGTTATACAAAATGGCCTCTTTCATGTGAAATGGTCATTTACCTCAAAGACCTTATAGTCAGCATTCTTTTACCAATAATTTTCCAAAGAGCCTGGGTCTTTTAGCTTGCTTGGCAATTTAAGCCCAACTTCCTACTCTGAGTGAGACACATGCTACCCCCCTCACCCACACACCTTTTTTAATAAGGTGACTTATTAATAATACAAAGTTAAAATATACATTTGCACAGTAAACTAATGGCAAAAGTGCTGTGATTGACATGCAATTGACCTGAATAGTGTTTGACTCGTTTGTAAGAGAACTCCTCGATTTTACACTTTAAAGTCTGTTTAGAAGTCTCTAGGCGGTAGTTATGTCCAAATGAAAAATATAGTTATGGAGCCTTTTGTGGCTCCAGATGGAGCCTCGTGAAAATGGATAAATTGTTTTGTGTGATGCCGACTTTAGTTAATGTCAGTATGTTTTGATTACTGGTATTAGTATCGCTTGAAGCAAGAGACGAGGAATGCATACATTTCTAGGGAAGCTGACAGCCCCTGAATACATGGGTTTGACAAGCACAAAGAATGGGTATAATTAAAACACAGCATCACTTCTTCTGCTATATCAATTTTAATCATGCACTGTCCTATCAAAGGAGTGAGAAGCATTTGATATCCAAGAAAACATTTGAACTGTTCAGTGGAAATCAGCCTTGTATCTGAAATTAAAGTAAAATATAAAACACAGCATTTCTTAGCCAGTAAAATGTCAGAAATCCCTCTAAGAGTAGCTTACAGGGTAATATGCTGGCTAAAGGCTCTTCTGTCATGCAAAAATAGCAAGTAAGCAATCTCGAGGGCAAAGTTACAGTGACAAAGTCACAATTATGACGGCAAGAAATGAGTGAACATCAATATTCAGTGACAAATTATTTGCGCTGTTGTCCAACACAGATGCAGCAACTCCTTTACCGTATTCAGTTCAAATGCAATTTTTCTATAGCATTAATTTGTGGCAGGTCCAACCACAGAACACTTTACAAAGAAAGTAAATAAGTTCAGTTTGGTTCTGATTACATAGCAGCCAGTTCAATCAACTCCAATCCAAGGCACTCCAATGCAGTCCTGTCCAATCTCATCTTGCCCAATTCAATCAACCCAATCCAGATCAGTCGATTTCAATCAAAGTCATTCCAGTTGTATCTATTTAACAACAATTTGTAATAAGAAAAGTGTTTCTTAGAGAAAAAACAAAACACTGGGTCCTGTGTTTGCACTTGAAGTAGTCAAACAGAAAAATCCGCCCCTCCCCTTTAACTGGGAGACATCAGGACAAAGACTTCCCATTTGGGAAATGGAAATAATCGTAAACAACAATTAAATACAGTTATGGAAATTTAATAACAATACTAATTCAGTCACAGTCGCCCCTATTAATAAGATTATCTACTGAAATCATTCAAATTAGGAGAGCATTTAGTAAATAACAAAATGTAACCAGAGATTTCCTTCCTGAAGCAAGCTTCAACAGATATACTTGGTTCCCACATTCCACAGCTATATATTGGGTTATTATTGGGCAGCTAACATGAATGTAAATATTTGTTTGTTTTGGCAAGTTTATGTCAAAATGTGTTTTAAGGCAGAAAGCAAGTTCCCAACAACAAAAGGTGCCTGAATGATAGTTCTGTTTTTAAAAAAATGCATTCAGAAGTCCACCTACACACATGAAACTCCTAACATTACGGGTCACAGGACATTTCTCTCCAAAGAATTTTAAAATAAAATAATTATAATCTGATAAAAACATTCTTGCCAACTGAGGTCTAAGCTTTTAATTTGATATGAATCCTTTGTACATGTTGAACTGTGGTGGCATGACGAAACACTGACAACACATGCTAAGTAGTGAGAGCCAACTGGCCATGGAGAGCAAACTGAAAGTAATAAGCAAAGGCCTAAAAACCTAATAAGCTAAACACATGCACCGGCAGGGATGAATACTGTTGATTGCCAGTGAAGAGATGAACACAAAATAATTACTTGCTACTTCAGTGCCTGTTATGAGCTTTGCAGATGACAGAAACCCCAGGGTGTCTGCTGTTTCAGAGATCATAGCTCATCAACATGACTGACAAGTGCTGGAGCAGAAATGTGATCAAGTGAGGTCGAGTCGTTTAAGACTTACACTTCCTGCCGGAAGGCAGATTCTGTGCCCTCCAGAAGTGTTGGTCTCCTTAGAGAGCGTGAGGGAAACAGGCTGTGAAATACTGTTAGTCCCTTTTGCTCTCAAAATTCCCAATATTCAGGTTACATTGTCCTGTTTACATGACAATATCATATAACATGTAGGGCCATATTCAATAAGATTGCATATTATTGAAGCATAAATTGCCTAAACACAGACTGATGTTTTCAATCCTTCATTTATTTAATTTAATGTGACTTTCTGCTTGCAGCTAGTGAAAAGATTTAAGATTAGAATATTACGTCAGAGCAATATAAAAACACAGCATACTCGCTTAAAGTTTTTTTTCCAATACTTTTAATTTGACAAATGAGGCTCAACAGAACACATGGTTATTTATTAGCTGGCAGATTTAGATTTTTGAGAGTCAACATTTTGAAAATGCTAATTTTATGTTTTTGTTTACATTATAATAGAGAATGTTCTTTTTAGAATCTTTAAATAACTAATGGGAAAAAAAATCTGTATTTGGATTACCGTAATACTTTTAAGTCCTGATATTGTTTACCAGCCTTTAGCATGTTAATCGCAGCATTTTAATGATTTCTCTTTCACAATGAGGTTTGAGGTTGTATTTAAAAAATATTTTTTTGTTTGTTTGATTGATTTATTAATTTTAATATCACTCCATTTCATCACTGCTTTTTTATCACTGACAAAATGCACTCTTTCATTATCATTCTTTGTAAGCACCAAAGTGAAAGACTTCAAAATAGTGCTGCGGGAAAAAAAATCACTATTTTTCACTGGGGCCATAATTAATCAATTTGAAGCAATCAGAGTGGGTGGGATTTAGAGAAGAGAACATGTTTTGAGTCCACACACTGTGACTGCAGTTTAATAGGCTGTAGGGAGTATAGCTGCAATATTAGTGAGGTTAGTTAAGTCTAGCACCAAAAAAACCATAACAACAAGTTTACCAATATCAAGTACACAAAATAACTCATCAGTCCTTTTTAGCCTGCGTCAGGTCTCAAGAACGCTCTTTTTGCTGTATTTTTGTGCGTTTCAATGGATCTCACAGCAACAAAGCTTAAATGCTGTTAATTAAACAAGAAAATTACTTCCTTTGATGTTTGTATATTTTTTAAGATGGCAATTGGTAATATGTCAGGGTAAAAAGTGGTGCCATTGTATAAAATCTTTAAAGTGCACTCTGGCAGACCTCTAGCCTTGCCTTTGGCGATATTCGACACAACACAAGCTCAGATTGCCTGGGGGAAGTGTGACTAAGCAGGGAAAAGCATGGACAAAGATCTCTACTGAGATGGTACCCTTTGATTAGGTGTGAGGTAATTTCTGGTAATATTTTGCTAGGATAACACTGTTGTGTTAATGTAATACACATGCCAATATTAATGCTTTAACTTTTCCCCAGTATGATAATTTCCAAATGTTCCAAAGATTGTAGACTGAAGCAAAGTAAGATTTCATGTGACTCCCATCTTCTTGCAGCGAAGTCCTGGATTCAAATCCTGGCCTGGGGTATTTCTGCATAAAGTTTGCAAGTTCTCCAAGTGCATTCGTGGGTTCTCTCTCAGGACTCCAATATACTCTCACAGTCCAACAACATTAGTTTAAGTGGTTGCTTTGATCTGCACTAAGGCATCCTACCTCTTGCCCCAAGACCCCCCCCCCCCCAAATACACAGACCCTGTATGATTCCGCAGCCATAGACAATGGGTGGATGAGTTACTGGTAGCTGTTAACTTTAAACTGAAAGCATATGTCTGCAACTCTGACATAATGCCTTAAAAGAAATTCATTTAACTTAATGAATGACCCGGGAGGAATTATTTGCAGTTTGCAGGTTGTTTTGAATTATTTAGAATGAGTCATAAGGATATGTCCCCCTGTTTGATTAAAACCCAGAGGAAAGACATGCTCACATTTTAGACTAAATACACACATTTTATACAACCATCAAGTTACTGAAAATAAGGGTTTAATGTGGTTTAAGAAAATAAAATTTTACCTGAAAAAAATTATTGCAATATAAAAATAACAGCTTCTTGTAGATATAGCCATAATTGCCATGCCCTGGAAGCAAAAACAAAAAAACAAAAACAAAAACAACCTCTTTAACTCTGTGAAACTCCCCAAAGAAAACAGACTGCCCTGACCACTGACAAATTACAGCATTCAGCTGTGAATTAGCCTCTTGTATATTTTCTCTGACAAGTTTGCCATTCCAACAACTCCCACACATGTCAGTTAAACATGTTGCGTCCATAAATATGGATCTTGGAGAGTAAAACTTGCTTACACTAATTATAAATTTTGTTTCTTTTGTACAGCTACTCTGGTGGTTAAAAATCTGTCTAGCTACGTTCCTGAATGTCTGTTATCTGTTTCATATGACAATCAGATGCTTTTCGCCTCAGGCCAAAACAGAGAACCCATTATACGAGCCAACACGGGTTGCCCTTTAAAAGGTTTATTAATTTTAAAAAAACTGGACACACAGTAAAGCCT
Source organism: Fundulus diaphanus (assembly GCA_037039145.1). Lineage (NCBI taxonomy): Eukaryota > Metazoa > Chordata > Actinopteri > Cyprinodontiformes > Fundulidae > Fundulus > Fundulus diaphanus. Next base: position 32,385,617 of record CM073122.1, on the reverse strand, counting down.
CTGCTGGCAAACGCTGAGGAGCCATGCAGTGGCGAGCTGGCTGCTCACAGCAGGAGGTGACAAGCAGGTAATGGGCAGAGGCTGGAGTCAGTTCTGTAGGTTGGGGTCACATGTGGGAGGATGGGCTTGGCAAGGTTTGAGATTGAGAGGTCAGTCCAGCTCGTGTCCAGAAAACAGAAGGCGGCAGTAGATGTCCAAAAAGGGCTAGGCAAAGAAGGATCAGTCTGTGGTATGTAGTCCAAGTCGGAAAACATGAAATTAGGCAGGGGGAAAAAAATCGCTGGACATCTACAGGCACACGGCTTTCATTAACATGTCAACTGTCTGCCTATCTGCTGAAGTCTATATATATATATATATATATATATATATATATATATATATATATATATATATATATATATATATATAGCCCTGCGACAGACTGGCGACCTGTCCAGGGTGTACCCCGCCTCTCGCCCAGTGAACGCTGGAGATAGGCCCCAGCAACCCCCGCGACCCCATGAGGGATTAAGCGGGTCAGAAAATGGGTGGATGGATATATATATATATATATATATATATATATATATATATATATATATATATATATATATATATATATATATATATGTATATGTATATGCATGCGCAGGAACAGGTGATGGAGATTAGCTTGATTAGTCTGCCAAAGGAGGTGGCTAGCGGGTGCCTTAGATCATCTTGATTACAGTGGTCCAGGATGAGTGGCAACAAGCAGACAGACAGGCCATAACATGACAGGCAGCTGAAATAAAAAAAATATATATGTATTGTTATCCATTTATATATATGTAATGTTATCCATTTCTTCAGCCCATGAATGAAAACCATGTGGCAAGGATTTTAACAAATTAAAGCGATAAAAGCAAATTTCATCATTTATGTTTTTTGCTGGCTTAAAGTACCTTGACACATCAGACATTCTTGACCTTTCATCAGAACTGAGCTATTGCCAAAGTAATGAGCTTTTGTTATCTTTCCTACATTGTTAACAGCCTTGGTTCTAAACTAAAAGGTTTTTCATGACGTGGAGATACTGCAAATGCACCAAAGCAGCTATTTTATTTTTAAACAACCAATGTTTTACTTTTGCCTGCATTTTCTAAATATCTTGCTTTCACAGGTAGTCTTTTAATGATCCTGAGTTAGAAAAAGAAGTTGTGGCCTTGGGCTTTATTTCTTGAGAGGTTTGGTAAAAACAATATATGAATTAGGCCTTGCTGTGCCTAATGCAGTGCTGCATTTGATACAGTTGATCACAATATTCTCCTACAAAGACTTGAGCATACTGTAGGGATTAAGGGGAAAGCATTAGGCTGGTTTAAATCTTATCTGTCGGACAGATTCCAGTTTGTTCATGTTAATAATAAATCTTCTTCAAACTCTAGGGTCACTCGTGGAGTACCACAGGGTTCAGTCCTTGGACCAATTCTCTTTACTATATATATGCTTCCGATTGGCAAAATTATCAGACAGCATAGGATTAATTTCCGCTGTTATGCTGATGACACTCAGCTATATTTATCCATAAATCCTGATGAATCCAATCCATTACTTCAACTACAGGCATGTCTTGATGACATCAAAAGCTGGATGACTTTTTCGGCATTTAAATTCTGACATGAGAGAAGATGTAATCTTTGGACCAGAGTCCTCAAAAAATAAAGTTCTTAATCAATCACTTAATCTGGATGGCATTAACTTGGCCTCTGGTAATAAAGTAAAAAATCTTGGTGTTATTTTTGACCAAGACATGTCATTTAAATCCCATATTAAACAGGTTTCCAGAGTTTCCTTTTTTCACCTCCGGAATATTGCCAAAATTAGAAACATTCTGTCCAGGAGCGATGCTGAAAAACTAGCCCATGCATTTGTTACTTCAAGGCTGGACTATTGTAATTCTTTGCTATCAGGAAGTCCACAAAATGCAGTTCTAAGTCTTCAGCTGATCCAAAATGCTGCAGCAAGAGTTCTGATGAAAATCAACAAAAGGGATCATATTTCTCCAATTTTAGCCTCCCTTCATTGGCTTCCTGTTAAATCAAGAATATAATTTAAAATTCTTCTTCTAACATATAAAGCCCTTAATAATAAAGCACCATCATATATCAGAGCTCTGATTACCCGTATGTTCCTAACAGAGCACTTCGCTCTCAGACTGCAGGTCTGCTGGTGGTTCCTAGAGTCTCTAAAAGTAGAATGGGAGGCAGATCCTTTAGTTATCAGGCTCCTCTCCTGTGGAACCAACTCCCAGTTTTGGTCCGTGAGGCAGACACCCTTTCTACTTTTAAGACTAATCTTAAAACTTTCCTTTTTGACAAAGTTTATAACTAGAGTGGCTTATGTTGCCCTGACCTACCTATTGGGATGTGCTTCTATGGGCTTAGACTACTGGAGGACATCAGGATCTATTTTTCTCACTCTATCGAGTTCTACTGTTCTTCAATTATGCATTGCTTGCCATCATTTCTGCTTATAACTTTTTGTTCTCTCTCTTTTTTTCTTCATAGTAGGTACATCTGATCTGGCGTTCTGTTATCTGGAACATCATCCAGAGAAGACACCCGCTATTATCATCTAATATAGAACAGATTACTGGATCAATGTTTGCTTCTGTGCTTGTTTGTCTCTCTTGTTGTGTCTCTGCTCTGTCTTCTGTAACCCCCAGTCGGTCGAGGCAGATGACCGTTCATACTGAGCCCGGTTCTGCTGGTTGTCCAGGTTTTTCCTTCCCGCTAATGGGTGGTTTTTCTTTCCACTGTCGCTTCATGCTTGCTCAGTATGAGGGATTGCTGCAAAGCCATGGACAATGTAGACGACTCTCCCTGTAGCTCTAAGCTTCTCCAGGAGTGAATGCTGCTTGTCGGGACTTTGAAGCAATCAACTGGTTCCCTTATATAGGACATTTTTGACCAATCTGTATAATATGATTGATTTTGACTTTGTAAAGTGCCTCGAGATGACATGTTTCATGAATTGGCGCTATACAAATGAAATTGAATTGAATTGAATTGTTAGACTTACATCAAATATTAAAGCACATATCAGTAGGACGCCATCATGGTCAAATGTCAAGATCAAGGTGGTCTCACTTGTGTGTAATTACCAAACATATTTGTGTCACATCTGGCACTTACATATGATTTGTTGAAGCATACACACTTAAAAATAACATCCATACATCTCGCTGGAAATGTAATCAAAATGCATAAAAACACAGTTGTTTTTCTTAAATGTTTACTTTTTCAACAGCTTACAAAGAATGAACAACAGCAGCCATGTTTTTTTTTCCACTAGGAAAACTTAATAGTCACGTGACCTGGATGAGAGCCAATGTAAGTGAACAGGCCAAATAAAACGTAAGCCAGACACGTTGTTATGGCCAGTGGCCTTCGTTTGTTTTCTCTTTCCCCATGTTATTTAAATTCAGGTGCAGTTGCTGCTTCCTGCCAGCTGGCTCCGCTATGGGATTTTGATGTAGACCTTCTCCTTGTATTTTCCTCCTGCATCACTTCCTGTAAAAGTTCTCCTCCCAATTGGATATTCACCAACTTTCCCCACAAACTGGTCATGAATGGTTTCCTCCACAAACAGCCTGCCAGCTGCGATGCAGTTCTCTATTTTGTTGAAGAACACTGAACCCATGCCCTGAAATACACAGACAACAGCTGGGCTTTAGTACTGCAAACCATGGGCATGAGCACCAAATGATGAAAAAGTCCTCTAAAGGAACACACCATGTGCACAGCCCTGTCCATGTCACAGTCACTGAAGATGATGAGAGGGGATTTTCCTCCGAGCTCCTAGGAAACGTTCTTCGCGTTACTGACTGCGCAGCTTGAAACGAAGCAGAGCGCATGTACAAATGTGAGCAGCTGTGCATCGTATACACGGTGTGTCTTCTTTTTAGTTATGGCCTTTGAGCCAGGTCGTAACAAGTGGGGGCTCGTCCGGGGGCTTTCAACTCTATTACTCCTAGGTGAGATTTGAAAAATCCCAGAGTCTTATGATTACGGGTTTATTTGTGGTTTTTAGTAATGGCTGCTACTTTTAATTTGGAGCTCTTTTTGGCTGCTCCATCTGTTGAGCTTATAAACAGTTGCCGGAAGCGTGACTTGCTGCAAATTGTGGATCACTTTAAGTAGAAAATCCCTAAGAAGATTCTGAAGTCTGACTTAAAGGTGTTAGTGGTGGGCTAGTTGGTGGCGGTTGGGTTACTTACAGTGCCTGAAGTTTCTGCTGAGCCGAGTGAACTTGTCACACCTGAACGTGATCACAAAGATGGTCAAGTTGCAGTTGTGGCGGAGGATCCTAAGGTGGTTGGACAGGGACGACCACCGTTCACACTTCCTCGGTATGATCCCTACCTCTTCTGCTAGGTCAGAGGGCCGAGAAAATGCTCGACAAAAGGTGCGCTTGGCATGCCTTCAAATGAAGGCTGAGGAAAGGGCTAGAAAAGCTCAGATAAGATATTAGTTTTGGCTAGGGTATTGTTTTGTATACCTGAAAATGTTGAGTTTAGTGCTTCTCCTTGTTTGTGTTTTCTTGTTGGGTTTGTTTTGCTGAGAAGCTGTTTTATTTAATTCCCTTTTGTTTGTTTTCATTGGGTTTAACAATGTTTGGGACGTTGTCCCTTTTTGTTAAAAAAACTTACAAATAAACCTTTAATCAATTTTACCAACTAGACTCTTTAATTTTATGTTACCTCATTCTTCCAGCCAACTGTGGGCGTAACATAAGTGGGGGCTCATCCTGGACACTCGTATTGAAGAGCCAAATTGCAACAATACTACGTTTTCCCTTGTGGACCAACGTGGATATTACACGTTTTTCAGTGAGACTGGGTTGCAATATACCTTAAAAAACATGTAAAAACCACTAAAACACCTTATAGACCCTGAAAGGGGTGTAAAGAGGAAAAAATACAATAACCAAGAAGAAGATTGTGTTGATTCCAGTGTATAGATTCACCCGTTTTCAGTGGTCTCTATTGGGGGCAAAGTCATTTTAAAATATCCAGACTGAATAAAAATATAGTGCTATGACCTGCAACAGTCTTAACATTTTCTCTAAGCATTTGAGCCGAACCATCAAAAAAAGGATATTAGCTGCTGACACATATCTCCAGCATGTCAGTTCGTCCATCAGCCTATCGCTATGTAACTTTCTCAGGCTTTAATTGATTTCTGTTGACATGCATTTCTTGTCCTGTGTTTATCTAAATATGTTCCGCCTCTTGAACTCCTTTGTGACTAGCTAAAAGATGAAGTGATGCAATTTTAAATAAAAAATGGTGATAGATCCATTTCACTGGGATATCACATTGAGCTGTATCTTTTTTTGCATCTCTTTATTCAACACCATAACCCAGAAAAATGGGAAATTGAGAATATAAATCATTTTGTTTTATCTCCTGAGATAGAGCTGCAAAATGTTTGCCCCAATCAAAACTATTGTGAAAACACATTGTGAAAAATGCATAACTATGGTTTGAGCTAGTACATGAAACAAACGAGGGAATGCAAGAAGTGATATTTTGCTTCATGTCATTCTAAAGCAACCTGCAACAAGTACAACAAAGCTTAACAAAGTCAAGTCAAATCTCTTTTATTTAAATACAAAATGTAACTCAGGTAATCCATTGAAGTTCTTTTAGTCTTTAAAGAAAGCACTGCAGCAAATGACATGTTGCCACTGTCATAACTGTGACAAGTGTGTTTTTTAAACCTTATCTCTCCCTTTATTCTTTCAATCATACCTCATATCCATTTTCTTCAGCCTTTAAGGCACTGTCATCTTGTTATCCAACCCTCTGCTTTCTGAAAAAAAACTTACATATGTATGAGAATGATTGTAAGTTTTTTTCCAGTGTTTTATACCTCTACTGCTTGTTAGCCACACTATTCACTGAAATAAATATGTTTTTAACTTCCTCTTCACATTGTCTTGGACTTTTTGTGAAAGTTCAACACGTGCATATTCAACATGTATAGGTTAAAATACTGTTTTCAAGCTTTATTATTTCATAATTGGCCTTTATTTAACAGACAGGAAGAGACTGGGACTTTAGAACAGAGAGGAAATGACAGGTGTAGCAGGTTGAGAAATGTCTCCGTGTCTTGAAGAGATACGTTTTGTAAGATCTGCTTTTTTTTCATGCTCATCATCATGTTGTTCACCACCGCAATTAAGGCAGCAAAGGAAAAAGATAAAATTCTCTCCTACATTATAGCTAATCCCTGATGAATAAACTCATTTAATTTGAATTTTGCTACCTTCACAGTAATTACCAGACCATTTAGAAAAATTGTATTCTACATCAAGATGTATTACAGTTTTTGTTGATTGCTTTGACCTGTTTGAAGAAACTGGCAACCTCTAAGTTTTCATCATCACCACCTCAGCAGAGCAAAAGACACCTCTTGCAGATGAGTTAACCCATTCTCATTGGTTTGACACATTTTCCCCACCCTTTTGCAAAACAGTTAACGCAGATGTCATTCATGCAGTCCAAACTCCATTGCTTTAGCTGTGGTAGCAAAACAGAAACCACAGGTCCCCAGCTCTTAGAAACTTCTTGATCGGAATGAAATCACTGAAGCACCTGTTTGACACTTCTTTACACAATTTTTCAATTTGCAATCAGTTTGCAGGTTTTAAAAGGTGCCATGTTGTGTGTTGTTCAGTGCCAGCGTGGATGGTCTAAGGCAGATGAGAGTCAGAGTAAAGGCCCATTCATACCCTACGTTTGGCCTACACGTCCGTATTTCTGTCCGTACGTTCTATCCGTTGACTCCTTCATACCTCCGTCCGTTGAGGTGCGCAATAACCCATATTTCCTCTAGGTGGCAGTGCTGGGCGCCAATAATTCGTCATTGATCAAACATGGCGACGGTCCAAGACGTGATTTTGTTGTATTTGCTCCGTAAGCGAAAGAAAAGTAAAAAAAGAGATCGACGCTCCGCAAGTCGTTCCTCGAATCCCGCCATTGTTTAAAGCCATTGTTTAAAGCCCAGAATTATAACCTTCTTCGTGATTTTGTTGACATTTTGTACTACAAACTCAATAGCGCCCCCACCTTTTCCGGTAGTATTGCACCGTATTGATCCGTTTCGTCCATAATCGTAAGCTCCCAATTTTAGTGTCAAAATACGGATGAAATCGACGGTTAGAACGTATGAAACACTCCACACGTATCCGTCTTTTACGTGAGGTATGAATGGGCCTTAAGAGGTAGATTGGCTCAGGGGAAGAAGTTTATGAGGAAGAGGAATCCGTGTGCGAGGTGGAGGTGTAGCTGGAAGGGCTCAAGTAACAGATGAAATTTAGGCAACTCTGACTGATCAAGTGGTAAATCATGGCGTTTCACTTAGAGGGGCGGGACAAAGAGTCCAACCTTTTCTCAATAGAAACACGGTTGCATCCATTGTAAGAGTTTTTTGATGGGAGAGGAGGTATTGCTGCTATACAGTATTTGAATCTCTATCTATTCCTATAGAGGAATTCTTCAGTGCATGGAGATGGAAGGTATACGATCACCGCTCCTATGAGCAGATGCCCTTGCTCAATGCAATGACTGCTGCTACCCATGATATAGATGCAGAGGCATGTCAAGGATGGATCAGGCATGCAAGAAGATTTTTCCCTAGCTACATCACAGGGGAAAATATTGAGTGTGATGAAGATGAGGCCAGAGACTAGCCTTTCCTCAGGCCTTCCAGAGGCCTTGGTGGGTGGGGCTTGGTGGGCCGCGGTTGTGCGGGCACTGGCGGGACGTACCAACCGGTGCTGGTTGGTTTGGCCAAGACTGGAGGTGTGGTGATGGTTAGGAGGGCTAAGAAGGTGTACTGCTGGGGCCCGTAGAGGGATGCCACCATTGATGTGTTGTTGTTGTTTGTTTAGGGGCTTGTTCCACAGTGCTGGGCTCCAATCTGGTGGCCTATGGTTTCCAGGGACTTGTCAGACTAGTTGTGAGCTGCAGGGGCAACACTGGGGATCCCTTGATCTCTCAGGGACTTGATCATCAGTTGACATGGTAATATGCCCTTGGTCCTGCCACGTCGGGCTTGTGCCTGCCCGGTGTGTAGGGGGCTCTGGATGGTGTCTTCTCACTTTAGTGCTGGGTGGTCTTTCTGCCTTGGGTTGGTGTGGATCCTGGGCCGCCTGGGTGACTGGGTCTCAGGCCTGTGGGGGTACTCCCGGAGTACCCCCCACAGGATCCCTCGGGGGACACGGTCGAATGCCTTCTCCAGATCCACAAAGCACATGTAGACTGGTTGGGCAAACTCCCATGCCCCCTCCAGAATCCTGCTGAGGGTGTAGAGCTGGTCCAGTGTTCCACGGCCAGGACGAAAACCACACTCGGATAATGTACCCTAGGCATCAGTACCCTGCCGTGCTGTTGGTGGATCTTGTAGCCACATTGAGATCACAATTCAAAAAGCAAGCAAAAGGTTGTAACTTTATTTATTTTAATCTAGTCTTAATCAGTTTAAACATCAACACAGAAATTTTAGAGCTAGAATGTTCTGCTAGATCCATTTGTAGGTAAATGGTCAGAACATTAATTATTTGCAAAACAAAAAAAAACATTGTTGTATAACCCCCCCCCCCGCAAACATCAGTCAAACCACTTATACCCCATCATTGAGATAAATGCCAACAGGGGATCCAGTTTCAGTCGTGGGCAATCTTCAACCGGCTTTATTTGGTCACACCTGAATACATTTATTTATGTATCTCCTTTCCCAATGACAAGGTCGGTTTTTACTCCTCTGTGAAGCCTAGGATAATAAGAAAGGGAGAAAAAAAGTAATGTATCAGAACGTCTCATGCTAGATGCTAGATATTTCTCTGACCTTTAACGATACAACAGGGGAGGCAAGAACCCTGCCTGGAACTTCAAATATATCATTTCAGGCTTTTGGGAAGTTAAAGATTGTTTATTCACAGATATGAATTGTTTTTTTAACATGCAGTGCAGCTGCTTTGCATTGTAAAAGTGTCTGAATGAAAGGCTTTGGGATATTATTTTCAAAAGCTGCTGAACATTTCCAGAAGCGTTAGTTTATAAATACCACACAGGGAGACCTATGTCCAATGCCCAAAGTCTGTTTGGAAAAATTAAAGCCATATACACAACCGTTAAGTAGCAGAACCATATTTGCAAATTTGACATTGAAATTAAGCTTTGTGAAGAAAGTGTTTGAGAACAGCTGCAGGGAGTTTACAGAATGCAGTTATTTTTTTCACAGTGAATCCCCCAATTTTCACAGTATAGCAGATGTTGCATAACTCTGCCTCCTTTGTTTATTCTGAGGGTGTGATTGTCTACTTGTTTTGTAACTGCAAAAGTATAACAAGGAGCATAATAGATGTAGTGCTTTCAAGACATTCTTCTTAAAGTTGCATTATTATGGATCAACGGTGCTTTTTAGTTTTGAGGGAATTCACGTTGGATAATGCAGGGCTATTTCTGCTGAGAAAGCGAAGCTTTAGGAGATTATGCTATGGCTGTTAAAGCTGCTGTGAGAAATTAAAATGACCTAAGAACAACAGATAGCAGTTTTTAAGGCTTGACAAAAAGATCCATAGGTGGTTTTTTTGCATTCATTTCATATATCATATATTTAAAATACATTATCCTTATTTCTATTTAATTTCTAACTACTAAAGATCATGGTAAATTTTCTGGAATTTCCAGGAAATTTCCTGCAACCCTAAAATTTCAGATGGAAAACCAGCAAAGTTTAAATAAATAAAAAACAAATCCCAGCAAGAAAACAGCCTCTTTCACAAGTAAAAATATTGCAAAGCTATAATTGTTTTCTAAAACAACTAATGGCACAAAATGCAACAAAGCTTGCTGGAAAAAAAAGTTTTTCCCATATGTAGGCTATTTGCGTTGGACCAGATTGTGTTACAGTACAGTAACAAAGGGCATCAGGCACAAGAATCGACAGCAACATAAACGGGAAGCACCATTCATGAGAAAAGCTAATGCAATTTATCTGCCTCTTAATGTGTTGGATGTCATCACTGTTACCAATTCTAGTTTGAGTCCAGCAACACATAAACATTACTGCAGACAGAAAAGTTGTTCAAACGTTTCTGAAGTTCGGGGCTGCTCAAAAGCACTTTACCAGCACCACTTACTTAGATATTGTAAATGAGAGAAGCATTATGTTTCACAAAGGATTGTTGCTTGTACACCATAGATCAATTTAGAGGTTTTTCATAGCTATGTTTAAGTTATGGATTTAAAGCTTATCATCCGGAAAAAAGTTTTCACAGAAAGCTCCTTGATGATAGAATAATGGATCTGTAACCAGTCATTTGCGTGTATTTGTTTGAAATGGCACAGGCCTGTACAAGCAAGTAAAAAAATAGACGGCAAAAATATGATCAGCCTAAAGGCAATATACTTTAGTGTTAAATTTAAAATAAAAGCCAATTTGAAAATATCAGTCTGTAGTTTTCTTTTAAAACATTGACCGTCTAAGTTTTCCTCAGGTTTTCAAGAAGACTCTCAAGATTTCTCCTCCTAAACTCAATAAAAGGTGGTCCTGCTGGAACCTTTCCCAGGAGAACATTCAAATGTATATTTTTTTCAAAATCTAATTAAAAATAAGTGTATTTAAAAATAGAAATAACTAAACAAACATTAATGAACACAATTTACACTTAAATGCGAAACATTTATTATTCATTCAGGTTTTGACTGTCGTTCCTCAGCTGTATTCATTTTTGTGGCATCACCAAACATATGGCAGCTTAAAATGTAAGAAATGTCCCACTATCTCAATTGATTTGACAATGTGAAATAATGCTTGTCCTCAGATATGCTTACATTTTAAATTAGAACAAAAATAACGACATGCTGTTCTCTAAACAAAGTCGGGATTCTGTCAGGCATAATGTGATTTACAGAATACAACAACTAGCTGTCGTATATACATCATATTTACATATACAGTAAATAGTTTAAGTAAGCCAAAGACATCTTTCTTTATGTATGTGTATACTATCACAAATCTAAGAATATAACCAGCAGCGACCGGTAGAGGGTACAATATTAATATGCTGTTGAAACTGTTTTTCAAGGCTGTAAATTATCTTTAAAATGTTCTGTTAACACCCCATTTATATATTAGACAGACAAACAGAAACATAGATTAGAAAGTAGTGAATTATGGAGGGGAGGCTGTTCTCCACTTGATGTTGAACGAGCGATTACTGCAACTGTCATAAATAGTCGTCAGCTGTCCTGGATGCCATCCAAGTTGCCTCCATACCCAGAGCACTTCCTGAAACCTTCTCCCTTGGCAAACAGCTGGGAGAAATCCATCATGTTTTATAGCTTTGTTTTCCAACCCTGCTGGTTTCCTACTTTCCCCCATTATCCTCTGTTGCACCACAAATTTACTTTTAGGACTATTTATCAAAGAAAATAACATATTTCTCCCACAAAGGTTCCCACTGGTGCTGCAACATTTTCTTGTAATGCAAACATGCTCACTTTAAATTTTATTCCTACTAAAATCTTGACTCTACAACAAAGTACACACTGCTTACTTTCTGAATTTAACCATTTGGGACATTAGTGAAATTAGTTTGATTTAGAATTACAAAGTAAAACTATGATAACATTTCTGAGGTTATGGTAATTATTATGATTTAGTGTTGCAAACTTAATTACATAAGGTAGTAAAAACACATGTATATTGAAAAGTTGGTTATTCATTCCCAATCCTAAATTTTCCTAACTGGTTAGTGTACGTTATAGACAATAAATATTTAAAAAGCTTTAGATCAAAGCCCTGTGTGACAAAGTGTTTGTCATTTGTATAAGTTGGCAAGGGTTTCATAAGTCCTTCGGCAGACGACCAGAGTTAGTCCGGATTTTTATGTCCATTTGGACCTTTCATGCAAAAAATATATGCACACCAATAAAACCTTCACTCAAACTGTAAATTAAACCCAAAACAGACAAGGAATAACAACAGGGGCTTTTGTTTTGAAGAATTGATGTGTGAAGAGATTGCCACTATCTACATTTGGACAATATATGTCTCATGGACTACAAGGACTCCAAACTCACATCAAATCTTAGCTGAGAAATCAAAATCTTTCCATTTTCTTTTCTTTTGAATAAGCATTCGAAAAAGCAGCATGAGCCACCCGCCCATTAGACTGGATTGTAAATCAGAAACTCCTGAAACACTGTGGGACAGCTGAACCAAAGAATAAATGTAATATTCGGAGCTAGTAGATGGCACGCTCCCTAGGTCCCAACGACTTGCACAATGGAATATTGTAAAAATATTTTCAGGCTTTAGAAAGCTCACTATGAATATATAGGTGGATGGGACTTGTGTTATAGGAAGGAGTAGAAAAGAGCAGCATGACTCGCTCAGGCTATTTCTTGTCACATGAAACCATGCCTGAAGAAATCCCTCGACAAGTAAGAAACCAAGGAGTCAGCATGTAAAACCATAGGTGAGGAAAGATACTCATCATTCAGTGGTCAGCAGTGGCTTCACCATACACAGTTTAAAGAGCAAGATTACACGATAACAGTTCAATGGCTGGTAAGGTCACATGGGAAGATGTGTTAATATTTGTGAGACATTATCTTAGAAGGTGATAAATAGCTTGGATTTGTTGAAAGACAATTTTTTGAATTTTCGTTGACATCAAACAGATCAGCACAGTCGCAAAAGTGCTGATAAGGTGGTAAATGGTGAGTGAATATCAAGTATGAGGAATATGGGCAAGCTGATAATGATCACAGGTTTGCAATGTTTGAAATAGAACAATTTCTTGTTTGAAAAATCTATGATTAAGATAAAAAAAATGTTAAAACACAAAATGATGCCATACAAGTCATAATGCATAAGACGTCCATCATTTAAAGGCTGAATGTGTATGGCCTGAATAAATGACATTCCTTTATTCACTTACAAAATCTTTTTAACATGTTTTAAAGTAGACTAATGACCTTCCAGCCAAACATGGCAGTGTATAACAGATTAGTATCTTCTATCCTGAGCAAATTCAGACCTGTCAAGAATCAACATAAAAAAATAAAAGCATGAATTATCCACAAGATTGAACCATTTGTTAAATATTTGTCTTTTAAAGGCTACCCTTTTAATAAATATCATGAATAATTCTCTGTTGAAATTACCAACCTGCTGCAAAAAGTCTTTATTTTGGAATGATAAAGAACTTTGAAAACTTCTAATAATGCAAACATTCATAAAAATGTTGAACAACAATGCTTGAAACCGTTCAAGCATTTCAAAAGCCAATTGAAATCACACTTCTCGGAGTAACTTCTTTTAACCACATTAGGAAGAAAAAGCTCAGTCAATAAGATCTACTTCAAATCAACAGATTTTCTGTAAATGAGGAAGTGGTTGAAAGTGAGAAAAAGACAGAATAATGCTGTTCTTTTAGTAGAAATCATCCTCAGGTTTGGCCAGTGCTCTTGTTTGTTCCTAGAGTTTCAGCAGGCTTTCTGCTCATTGACAGTTTTACTCCAGAGAGCAGGCCAGTATGTATGAGCCACTGCTGAGGGATCAGAGTGTGGCCTGAAATTAACTGGATATTGATTCAGTGCAGAGCAGTTCCCATGACAGCTGTTTGAAGGTAGAACGTAGAGACAGTTCAGCAGCATATTGCTCTGAATTAAGCCTGGAGACTTGGAGTGTGTTCATTTGGTCATTTTGAGCAAGGGAATACTGGCTATGAAGATTCCTAAAAACAGTAAGGAAAACAAGCAACCATTGAAATCCCACTATACTGTACACGCTCCCTATAATCTGCACCAAATTTGCACATTTATAATATGCTTTTATACTAAAACAATGAGAGCATATGATTGTGAATTTACCTAATAAAATTTTCTAAAACACAATATGATGCATTTTGTAAGGCCAAGAAAAGGGAATTTATGAAAGGTCTCAAGAGGCTCAAGAGTGTTTTGGTTAGGACAAAAATTCCATTTATCATATTATTATTATTTTAGTTTTTTTGGGGGGGGATGTTTATTTACCTATTTTTATATTCTATGTGAATCACAAATATCCAGTGAAACAATTGCACTCCTTTATTTCTTATTCAAACAGATTGTTCTGTTAAGCTTGAAGTTGATGTCTCTGGGTTTTACATATTTTACATTCCAAAAGGTTTCATTGATCACAAATACAATAATATCAATAATTTCGACACCTGAGGTTAATATCTGCATTAAGAATCCTGAAGCAAACAGAGTAAATGGACAGGCAAGCATCTTGTAAAATACAGCAGGAAAGTGTTGACTTTATGAGAGGAATCCAAAACATGGGAAGCAATGGATGACACAGTAGCCACCAAAGAAGAAAACAATGGTTGAGAAATCTGCACAAATGTTAGGTCATGCTGCATATGCTTATATGAAAAGTCAGAAGTCATACAAATTTTGTCAGAAGTAGTCATTTGGAGTTCTAAAAAACAAACATTTTACCATTGAATTTGAAAGTGCTCTGAGTGACTCTTGTCTGCCTATAGTTCACTACAGGCACGTTAAAGTTGCCCACTGGTAGACTGGGGTTGATTTGCAGGGTTTCTGTTACAATGAAATGAAACCTTGTAAAAAAAAATACAAAAAAAACAGTTGGCTTCAAACAGCTTCTGACAAGATCCGATCTGTTTTGGATAGGCATATGTCAAAACACAATTCTTTTCTGAACAAGCATTTCGCTAATAAACTGTATATTAGTGGGCAATGCAGTGGGTGTGTTAGACATAATGGGCGTGAAATGACACAGTTGAAAGGCTCCCTTTTCTAAGCATCATCAGCCTGGATACTATTTGTGAGTCTTAAATACACTACAGTAATGTAAACTGCCATAATGTTGTTTCAAGGACACTGTCTGGAGCAAACTCAGAGGTTGTAGTTAGCCTCATCTCAACACGATGTTCATGCTCCTCATGTGACAGATGGGAGAAGATTAAATTACAGAAATACTATTAGGCAGTTGCAGCGGTCAATCGCTGTTTTGTCTATTTGGTTCAGACACTGAGCAAAAAAAATAAAATAATGTTATTACCGCAATTGAAGAAAGCTGTTTTAGATTTATTTAGTTTTGCAACCTGCAGATTTTAGAAATTTTGTACCAGCAAAGAGCATATAAAAGGTAAAAAACACAAAAAACAGACGTTGCTGACTTTGCAGTCATGTCATGAACTCCAAAGCCTATACCTTGTCCCTCAGTAATGTATCTTTTCCTTCCTTGAATCCTGTAAGAAGAAGTGTTTCCAAAAGAGACCACCATGCTGGTGGGACAGAAAGAAATCTACCAACTTCACTTTCACAAATCTCTCCCACTTTACCTGTGCAGCCAGACCTTTAGGGAAAGTATGAGTGCACACTCAATCCTTTACTGTGTTGACAGCATTGAGCTGTGAATCCATTCAGCAAGTTCCCCTAAGAACAGTTTTTTTGATCAGCAAAACAATTTAGCTTCTGCCATTTTCAATAAGACTTTGCTAGTGCTGCCTTCTGCCACATTTTCACTATATAAACTTGATTGTGATTAATTAGTACTATCCAGATTTTTAGGGTTTTATAACCACGACAAATTATATTGACTTTATTACCAGGTTATATGTAGTAATTCTGCTACTGAGCGTTGCTTACGTTGATAAAAAGTTACTTTTGTTTAAGTATTTTACATACAAACACTGCTTAAAATTGAAACATTTCAATAGCCTACAGATGACCCAGCGACAATTAAAGAGTAAACCGCTGATTTACAGTGCTTTGCAAAATTATTTACCCCTCTTGGCATGTTTATGTTTTGTTGACTCACACCCATGATTTAAAATGTGTTTGAGAGTTTGCACCGTTTCATTTACGGAAGGTGCCTACAACTTGGAAGATGTATTGTCTTTTTTATTGTAAAGCAAACAACGATTAGGACAAAATTAAAGAAAATGCCTGTACATAACTGTTGGTATTCGCTTGTGATCTAAAGTCCAACCACATATTCTCTATCTGACTGAGGTCTGGACTTTGACTAGGCCATTCAACACATTTGAACGTTTCCTCTTAAACTACTTGAATGTTGCTTTAGCAGTATGCCACCACCATGTTTCGCTGTGAGGAGGTTGTTCTTGGGGTGACGTGAGACCACCTTGGTAGCAGAAAAAGTAAAATGTTTCTGTCCAAACTCCTCCATACATTTAGGGAGCTGACAACATGCCTATTAGCAAACTCAAAACATGCAGTTGTATTTTTAACACTGAGTAAAGATTTTTTTTCCTTAAAGCCCATGTCTATCCACCTTATTTTCGAACGCGGAAGTAACATCGGGTCCAACTTCCGTTTGTTTGGGCAGCACTTCCGTTTCAGCGCTTCCCTATGCAAACTAACGGTAGTTTAACAGATTTAGTAAATAATGTCGTGGCAACATTTTCCGAATTCACTAAGTGATCAGAGTGGCAGGTCAGTGCCACACCCTCAAACTATCCGTGAGTGGGAGGATGATATGAAAAAGTGGCCTCATATTACGTATGAGGACATTTTTAACTATTTTGTATTGTCACTCGGTGCGGATGGATCTACGATGCGCAACTACAAGAATACAGAGACGTATCAGTACCTCCACAGCAGAAAAGTTGGCAAGGTGTTAATCAGTAACAACATCAACGATCTGATATTCCTGAAGGCTGATGTCCACCCAAGCCAAAGCAAATCCGACGCTCATTCGGCATGGATCCTAACCACATCAACCGGCACTGTTGAGACGGCCGGGTGCTCCTGTGTTGCGGGTCAGGGAAATCCTGCAGTCATGCTGCGGCGATTTTGTGGAAGGTAGGCTAATGAATTGTCTGTTCAATCCAGTGATTTACCAGCTGTTGCGTTGCTGTGACTAGATTACTAGTCAGTTTATTTTAAAAAGATGCAGTGCTAATTATTTGGTAACTAACTAAAGCTTACCTGTGTCTGCGCTCCTCTTGAGGCGTCTCCTCTGAGTTTTTAATGAAAGTTCGTAACCCAGCCACTTTTCTGGTATCGGGTGGTCTGCTGTAGGTCTCTTGTCGACGAAGTGAAAAGAACACACGAATGGTCGCTTCGGTGGTTTCTTCAAATTCAAAGCTTTCAACAAAAGATGATAAGATTCTTCATTCTTCGGCAGGGGGGTGCAAGTCGTAGGGCGCCTCGCATCCACATTCAGCTCTTTTACGTGGCCGATGAATACAACACTCCTCCGCCATGTAAACCTTTCTTTTACGCCAATTATTGTGACAACCTCTAACTGCACAAATGATCCCGGTACTCCTCGAAGTCATAATTACGATTAATTTGAGACGATGTAGGTGCATGTGTCGCTTTTCAGCTAGCTACCCAGTGACAGGAAGTGAGCGGCCGGAAGTGTCGCCCAAACAAACGTCAACTCGCTGCCTCCATGTTTCCGTCAAACATAAGGTGAATATAGAGTACGGCTTATTGTGGTCCAATGGACAGATCCTCCAGTCTCTGCTCTGGAGCTCTGCAGCTCCTTCAGGGTTACCTTTGGTTTCTGTGCTGCCTCTCTTATTAATGACCTCCTTGCCTGGTCAGTGAGTTTTGGTGGGTAATCCTCTCTTGGCAGGTTTGTTGTGGTACCATGTTCTTTGCATTTGAAAATATTGGATTTGATGGTACGCTGAAAGAGCATCCAGGCTTTGTATATATTTCTTATATCCCCATCCTGACTTGGACTTCTCAACAACTTTGTCCCTGACTTGTCTGGAGAGCTCCTTGGACTACATGGTGTGATTCCTCTTGCTTAGTGGTGTTGCAGGCATTGGAGCTGTTCAGAAAAGGTGTGTTTATACTGACAGGTCAGGTGACACTTAGATTGCACAGAGGTGAACTTCGTTTTACTAATTATGTGACTTTTAAAGGTATTTGGTTTAGCCAGAATTTTTAGGGACATTTTAGGGACAGAGGAAGATACATATGCACATGCAAATTTCCAGTTTTTTTATTTATCTAGATTTTTTTCTCTCATATCACTTCATCAACATAAACAATTTCTGCAGATCCATCATATAAAGTAAGAAAAAAACTGGTAAATTACAGACTAGAAGGTAGCAGAGCCAAAGCAAGACACTGTAGTTGCACCATTCTGTCCTTTGTGAAATAAAAACTGTTCACTTTTATATCGTGTAAGCTGATCTCATGTCTCTCTAAATGTATGATATTCATATTGTAAAATTAGCACAATAAAATATGTACATCAAAACTGTCTGCAAATCCTGGTAATTGGGTTGTTGCTGAGTCAGTATCATGGATGAGTTGCGCAGTGACAGCAGCCATTAACTTGTGTACAGAGGGCACCAAGCTGTCTGTGGGCCTCCAGGGAAAAATGTCAGAGCCTTTTAGTGGAAGAAGAGAGCAGTGATGGAGCACCCCACCCTCATGTAGCTCCCACTCAATGAGCAGCTAGACCACTTAAAGAATGCCAATGATTGGCAGCCCCAAATCTGCAAATCTACAAACAGCTTATTGCACTGCTGAAATGTTTAAATAATAAATGCTCAGCAAAGGGAATATTTCAGTGTCTAGCTACTGCACACTTCATTGACGTTATTAATAATTCTGTTGTCACTGCTATTATAGAGATTCTTTATGGATCTGTGGTGTTGCTCTTGTGTGGTTGTTGCCCTTTTGTTTGTGGCTGTTGTAATGAAGTAGCGAAAAGAACAGGTACAATTTCACTGAGAGTGATGATACAAAATGCCAAGAATTTAAACGGAACCACATAAATTTCGCAACAAGGCATGGCAGTGAATGCTTTCAAGCTCTTGAATTTTTAATTACCGTAAGAGTGAAAGTTACTTGAAACATTCTGTTCCGTTTACCCTGTAAAAAGTCCCAGATGCCAAAGTGTTTATAGGAATCAGGTATAAGTGTCATGAAAAATGTTTCTCACACCACAGATTTGTACAATCTTTATGCTCTGCAGACAAAGAGCCGGATTTCATTCACCCTTTTGACCCAGCAACAGCTAAGAGGGAATGTCTCTGCATTTTGACATGTTACTTTTTTACAAAACCATTGTCATTTGGCTTTATCTTAGAGGAGCTATGAGTAAGATATTTACTGGGAAATCACCCTAAATCATTCTCACTTGTCACCCAGGATGAAAGTAACATTCCCTATGACCAATCAGTCTTCTCCATCAACAATACCTTAGTCAAGTTTTTCTTCCTTCAAACTTAGAGGTACGGTCAACAACTTTGGTTCAGAGTGTAACCCATGTTTAGTTCCTGGTTCCTGAGCCAATCATAAGAGAGTTCCCAGGGTTCCCAAAACAGAGCACAGCATTTTGTTTTATATCTTGGCAAAAGAGCAGCAGCCTGGA